>JACEFZ010027614.1:0-297141 GCA_014155875.1 Cepaea nemoralis | reverse complement strand
TTCCAACCCCACACAAACATCTCCCCGCGCACACGCACTCCCCCCCCCCCCCCACACACACACAACCCCCACTTGCATACCCACGAACGAAACTCAAATCTCCCATCCACCCACACACACCACCACCCACGCATACATCCTCCACCTTCCCATACATCCACACCCACAAAACACATACATCCCCCCCCCAACACACACACACACACACACACACATACATCCCCTACACCCACCGCCACATACACTCATTCACATAAACTCACACCTCCACGCACACACATCCCCCACCACCCACACATCTCAATACCCACCCACGCATGTTCCTCCCAGTCACACACGTATCCCCCACCCACACACCCACATCCCCACCCACACACACATCCCCACCCATACACATATACTCAAACCACACACACACAAGATTGAGGGGGAAGACAGCAAAGCGAAGACAGAGAATTAAATTTGGCCTTCTGACATAATAGAGACAAACACACAAAGCTTGCTTGCTTGCTTGCTTGTGTTCGTTGGCTTGAGCTCCAACGCGAGGTCCTGTATGTCGGATGAAGGCATCCTATTGTCCAACATCAGTGTGATGTCATACAGGACCTGAAGTTTGCGTGAGTATCCGTTGTCCCATGTCTGGCTTATTGGTGTGCAGACTGGTGGTTCCTCGCCGTACAGGCAGACACTCTCCGACTTCGGAGGAATCGGCGATCCTATTGACTTTAGCCAGGACCCCGAAGGGACCTGTTGCCCAGGACGCTCGACGAGGACGCGTCAATAGGTCTTGGCCAGTATATAACCCGGCCTGGTGCCTTGGAAACACCTCTGCGTCCCACACACAAAGCTGATCCACGACTCTGGTAACGCGTGAAATGGCGAAAAAAGACCGCCACGCTTATCGGCTGTATTGGGTGTTACCTCGACACCGCCCCCATATGTTATAGACCAATCGGCAACTATTAGATGTAGTGGCCAATACCACACAATTAGCCTTTACTTATGAGCATTTCCCCAGCAACCACTGTCATTAGATGTTTTCAGCTTGTCTGCTCCTTAGTTTCCTCCTCCTTTTTCTTCTCCTTTTCCTTTGTTTCATCCGCTTGTTGTTGATCACTTGCTTCCTTCCTTTCTTCCTTCCTTCCTGCCTGCCTGCCTGCCTGCTTGCCTTCCTTCCTCCCTTCCTTCCTTCCTTCCTTCCTTTCTGCCTTCCTTCCTTCCTTCCTTCCTTCTTTCTATTAATAATTTTTCTTCTAATGCAGGTTAGCAAGAATTATACCAAAGCCACCAAAGATTATTTTGTTTTTGTTACCGATCTAGCGGCCCTTTGGCTTCGATCTCCTGCTCCTCTATGCGGTGTGGTGATACATTCACTAGATTATCAGCTGTTGTGTTGTGGTGTGGTGATACATAGCTCATCAGCTTTTGCGTTGTGGTGTGGTGATGCATGTACTAACTATCTCATCAGCTGTTGTGCTGTTCCTTCCGTTCTTCAGACTCAAGTGGAAGTAGTAACTTCCTGCTATCTGCCAGCATGTGACACTCAAAGCGCCAATCTCTGGTGTGGACATTCCCTGCGCCGACACCCCGGGGTGAGCTGGGAAGCAAGTCTGCTCTGTTGCATATTGGGGGCCTCGGTGGCGTAGTGGCTAGACACTGGCCTGCAAACCAGGAGGTCAATGATTCCATCCCCAGCTGGACGACTTCAGAGGTTTCAACATTGGCCTGGACTCCCAGATCGACCCAGTCTACAACTGGTACCAGGAGTGTTTGTGGAAGTAAAGATGGCCGGCTTTATGCTGACCACATCATCCATCCAGTACTGATTGCTCAATTCAATCATGGGTCTAGCACCATATACCCGAAGAAATGTTATGGTTTACTTTCCCCCCACAGAAAATGTTATGGTTGACTTTCCCCCACAGAACATGTTATGGTTTACTTTTCCCCACATAAAATGTTATGGTTTACTTTTCACACATAAAATGTTATGGTTTACTTTTCCCACAGAAAATATTATGGTTTACTTTTCCCACAGAAAATATTATGGTTTACTTTCCCCACCGAAAATATTATGGTTTACTTTCCCGACAGAAAATGTTATGGTTTTCCTTTCCCACAGAAAATGTTATGGTTTACTTAAAACACAGAAAATGTTATGGTTTATTTCCCTCTAATGAAAATGTTATGGTCCCGCAGTAAGTGACAATATATGTAGGTCATATACATTGTTCTGAGAATCTCAACATGAATACATCGGTCTTAATAGATAAGCCTCACAGTTTTCCCAAGGAGTCAGAACTAGTCAATCTGTCACCATCTAATTAATTCCAGCTAAAAAACATAGTGTTTATTTCAGCATTAAACATTTTGTTTACTCCTGCTCAAAATTATAATATTAACTCAGAGACAAAACAAATTATTTACTCCAGCACAAAACATATTATTTACTCCGGCACACAACTTTATTATTTACTCAGACACAAAACATATTATTTATACCAAAACAAAGCATATTATTTACGAAGGCACAAAACATATTATTTACTCCACACAAAACATATTATTTACTCCAAAACAAAACATATTATTTACTCTGGAATAAAACACATTATTTAGTCCAGCACAAAACATATTATTTACTCCAGCACAAAACATATTATTTACTCCAGCACAAAACATATTATTTACTCCAGCACAAAACATATTATTTACTCCAGCACAAAACATATTATTTACTCCGACACAGAGCATTTTGTTTACGCCCGCATTAAAGGGTTGTATACTCCAGCACAAAACATTATTTACTCAGACACAAAGCATTCTTTTTTACGCCCGGAGTAAAGGTTTATTTACTCCAGTACAAAACATATTATTTACTCCGACACAAAGCATTATGTTTACGCGCGCATTAAATTTTATTTACTCCAGCATGAAACATATTATTTACCCCGATACAGAGCATTTTGTTTACGCCCGCATTAAAGGTTTGTTTACTCCAGCACATAAAGAAAATACAATTTACTCAGACACGAAGCATTTTGTTTACTCCAGCACACACACACAAAATATTGTTTTCTCCAGCACACAATTATCTTTTTACTCCAGCACATAACATTTTCTTTACTGTAACACAGAATAAACTTTCGCAGTCCTTGGTCAGTTGCTTATGAACAATTCATGCGAGCTGGTGGGAAATAGAATGAGTATACTGGCGAGAAAGTCCCTAGAAACCTTGGAGACGTGGTTTCATAGAAGAATGCTAGTACTTCATTAGACAGCCAAATTGAGTCGTCTGGACATTTTGAGGGAAGATAAGTCGCAAAGACAACTTACCACAAACATCAGTAAGTGGCAGTATCATATTTTGGCTACATAATAAGAAGACAAAATCTGGTAAATGTTGTGGCAATTGTAGGGACGCAGAGGTGTTTCCAAGGCACCAGGGCCGGGATCTATACTGGACCAAGACCTGCTGACACGTCCACGTCGTGCGTCCTGGGCAACAGGTCCCTTCGGGGACCTGGCTAACATCAGTAGGATCCGAAGTCGGAGAGTATCTGCCTGCACGGCGAGGAACCACCAGTCTGCACACCAATAGGCCAGACATGGGACAACGGATACTCACGCAAACCTCATGTCCGGTATGACATCACATTGATGTTGGACAACAGGATGTATTCATCCGACATACAGGACTTCACTGCTGGAGTTACAGCCAGCGAACACAAGCAAGCAGTGACAATTGAAAAGATTTGTGGAATGAGAGATGAATAAAGACAGTGAGAGAACATTCTTGGCAGTCTTGTGTTGTGACACGACACGGAAGGAAGTCAAAACATTAATTGATCCATGCTGTCGGAGATCGAATTTATAGAGAAACATATGGCGACGCCAGTCTGCATTGCACTACATGCTGATAATAATTTAAAAAAAGCCAGACGGAAAAAGAAATTGCAATTATGCAAAGGGAAATAACAATTACAAGTCTAGAATATATATACAAGTCATCTCCCATTGAAAGAGGACATTAAGTCATGAACATCGGACTATATTTTGTTTATAAAATAACTTGTTGCATGCCTTTGCATGACGTTCCGCTCAACCTCGATGTGATTTAGTAGGCAATTTTACTTTCAGTAGTTTGTCATTGCTTTCTGAAAGAGAAATCAACGTTAAAGTCCAGCTTGATGCTGGTGTAGGAGTTGTTTCACCTACCCCGCTAGTAGTGCACGGGAAATCTAATAGCAAATGCTCTTATCTTTCCGGCAACGTCGACGTGAATATGTGTGCTCATCATGGGCTCCGCTACACTTGACCGGTAAAAGACAACTATACTGGCGACGATAGCACAGCATTTGGTGCGTATATTGCAAGTACCTCAGAAGTCGGAGTGGGTTCGCCTGATGGCGAGGGACACTGATAATCATCACCATGTGCCATACCGATGAGCGTGTTCGGTCATGTTTCGCCACTTCACTCGATCACCAGAGTCGTGGTTCAGCTCTGTGTTCTTGTCTCAATTATGCCACGTGGCCAAGTCATACAGTTATTTACTCCTCTATCTCTTCCTTTTTCTTTTCCCCTCATTCTTGCCAGTTGTCACCAAGTTCTCCAGTTTATTTAGTCTCATAACGTGTCTAAAAATGTTGACTATCTCTGTCTAATTTCCTTAATTATTTTACGGTTTTCGTCTGTTTCTTGTCGTTGGATTTTATTGATGTCCATGGTATTCTTTGCATTTTTCTCAGAAACCATATACCCACTGCAAGTGGGTGTTTTTCATCTTGTCTACCATTGTCCACGCCACACATCCATACAAACGAACCGCTTCTATGTAGCACTTCAACATACTTTTCCTTGTTCCAATTGACAACCTTTTATTTGTCAGTATGTGTTTTTATCTTGCAAAGTTTATAGCGATTCAACCAACACATGTAGCACGGAAAGCTAATCCGCATGCAGAAATTAATCTACTGTAGTAGAACTAGTGGCACTACGCTTGAGTTCAAAGCGAGCGAGTGTAAATTATATTGTCCTAATGGCGTCTGTGTTTAACAATGAGATTCCCGGATTACTTCATAGTGAACATATCGCTGAACTCGTCAACCTCCTATTTCATACAAGTCTATGGGGCAGAGAGAAGCAATTTTTTTTATATTCACTGGCACAGGAGCGGAGCATAATGGGGCGACCTTTTGTCGTGAAGTTGGAACCGCGATTAACTGACTAAAACTAGTTTTCATACTAGTTAATGTTACCTGCATGTCTTTTACATGACATCGTAATCATCCCCGACAAAGTGATTTTCTAGAAAATCTTAGACTCATTAGCATCATCATTATCATTATCACCATCATCATAATCGACAAGCGTGAGGAGTTCATCTCTGACGATTGCCAGAGCCATGGATCAGCACCGTGTTTGTGTTTCCATTATCCATGTGGTCAAGCCATCTAGATATTTACCTTCTGCCTTCCCCTTATTTCAGTTCTTCAGTTTATTTCTTCTCCTAAAGTGTCCCACAAATGTGTTCACTACATCTCTAATCAATTCGCCAAGTTCCCCAGATTATTTCTTCTCTTTGCGTAGTTTACTATTATTTTATTAACGGCCGACGCTCGATCCATTATGATAATCAACGCAAAGCAATCTACTCAATATCTCCTGCGGTTGATTTCGAGCCTTATGTGTGGAGATTGTGTGTGGGGATTGTGTGTGGGCATTGTGTGTGGGCACTGTTTGTGTGTGTGTGTGGGGATTGTGTGTGGGCACTGTTTTTGTGTGTGTGTGTGTGGGGGGATTGTGTGTGGGCATTGTTTGTGTGTGTGGGCATTGTGTGTGGGGATTGTGTGTGGGGATTATGAGTGGGGATTGTGTGTGGGGATTGTGTGTGGGGATTGTGTGTGGGGATTGTGTGTGGAGATTGTGTGTGGGGATTGTGTGTGGGGATCAGTGTGGGGATCAGTGTGGGGATTGTGTGTGGGGATTGTGTGTGGGGATTGTGAAGCAGCGTTCAATACTCCTAAGCCCTGACATACAAAATTATGAGTTTATTGGCTAAGTGCACGAACTTCGCAAAGCTCATGAACTTATGCATGTTTGTTTGACAGCATGTTTGTCTCTTAGTTCATCCACCATCCATCATCCACAATCCATCATCCACAATCCATCATCCACCATCCATTATTCACCATCCATCATCCACCATTCATCATCCGCCATCCATTATCCACTATACATCATCCATCCTCCATTGTCTACAATCCATCATTCATTATCTATCATCCATCATCTATCATCAATCATCCACCATCGATCATCCACCATTCATCATCCATCATCTACCATCCATAATCTATCATCCATCATCTATCATCCATCACCCGTTATCCAACATTCAGCATCCAGTGCTTTGTCCTGTCTATAATGTGTCTTCCCTATGGCAGTCTTACAAACGGTTTCTCTATCATAATCCAGACGCCTTTGTTGCTGTTGTTGTTTGTTTTGTTTTGTTTGATTTTTTCATTTCGTTCGCTCGCTGTGAACTCGAGTCTAGTCCATACACGTGCTGCTACTACCGATAGTTGTTACTATTGAGGAGAGCGCTGGACTGATGTTTGTGTGTGGAATAGCTATCCCTATTACAAGTGTCCCTGGCCAGCAGGCGAACCCACTACGACGTAAAAGATACTTGTAATTTACGTCCGCAAGTCAAGGACGAGAAGTCAACATTTTAGTCCAACTGACCGGTGTACGGGTTGAAACCCGTACCCCGGCATCAGCACACCGGAAATATAAGACCTAGAGGTCATATCCTTGCGGCCGTGCTGACCTCTGTTGCTGATATATCTTTAAACCTGTGATACATCGTAAATCTGTGATACATCGTAAATCTGTGATACATCTTAATTCTGTGATATACTTTAAATATGTGTTACATCTTTAATCTGTGATACACCTTAAATCTGGGATACATCTTAAATCCGTGATACATCTTAAATCTGTGATACATCTTAAATCTGTGATAAATCTTAAATCAGCGATCAACCCTAAATCTGTGATAAATCTTAAATCTGTGATATATCTTTAATCTGTGATACATCTTACATCTGTGATGTATTTTATATCTGTGATACATCTTAAATCTGTAATATATCTTAAATCTGTTATACATCTCCCTTATGATATCAGCTTTGTGATTAGATAATAGACCTCACGTATTTAGGATCTGCGGAAGCGAATCACGGACAATAAGCAGACAAGTGAAACATCATGTGGAAGTGTGATGAGATCATCGTGGACGGATGGAACGAGCAATGAAGACATTGTGTAAGAAGTTAACTCGCAAGGAGAACTGGTCTCTGGCATCAGAAGTGGACAGTCCACACTATCTGGGCATGTCGCGAGAAAGTGGACAACTGGAGTATGTCATCACAACGGAAAGGTTAGAAGGGGTGAGAGGCAGGAGGAGATCTAGAGAGAAGATGCTGGACAGTTTGACACCATCGCATGGTGGAATGCCGGAGTAAGACATGATTGGCAGTGCAAGAGACAGAAGACTGAGGACAGACATGATCACTAACGCCTCATGGTATGGAGTATAAGAAGAAGGTTGTGCTCGTTAAATGAGTGACACATCTGTTCTGATCTGATTCACATTCCTAGTTATGTGAATTTGTGTGTTCCAAAATACTGGCACTTTGCTGTCTTGACAGACGATTGTTATATTCTGCTTCATAAAATACATATTAATCTCTCCATAGCACAAAGCTTGTGCTGAATAGTAGAGGCCATGTGTTGCCAATGCAGCATGATCCCTCTCCTAAACTAGGTTACTTCAGAGGAAAGGTAACACCAATACACCTGGAACAAGTCAAGCTGGAGCAGCTGCCGGATCAGCAAAACAATGTTTTCACTGTCCACCTGTTGGAATTTCAATCCTAGGCTAGTTGCTGATCGAGGCTTAGTCCTGGTCTGCCCTGCCATGACGTTTGGTTTTAAGGTAGCATTTCCAAGATAACTCATTCGATCTAACCCGTTGGAACAAATGGGGGGGGGGGGGGGGGGGGGGAATGTCGGGCTTGGTTAGCGTCTCCGAAAATTTGGCGCTAACAGAAAGCAGGTAGTACCTTCTAACATACACATCAATTCTAAAATACACACCAAATATAATACGAGGCTGGGTCAGAAAGTTATGCACCACAATTATTATCTTAGCTAATAATAAAGATGCCGGTCTCCCTGGTCGAGGAGTTAGCAGCTTGCTCCATAATCCCGAATACTCTCGTGGTTGGCGTGAGCGCACGAGAATTGGAAGCGGTTCGAGTCGCAACAGTCACTTACGAGAGTATGAGAAAGAAAGTCGTGGCGTGCTGATGAGCGTAATATAGCCTAGGAATCAACATACAGCTGAAAGATGCTGGTGTTGACCGCAATATCCTGAAACAGGATGGAAACGCGGGGAAAAAATCATAAAGATAGAAGCATTAAATGTGAACCAATTAAAGTTTATAATCTCTTGAAGGTGAATACCAAATGACATCTCTGCAATCCTATTCTAACAGCGACACAAAACCGTTAACATGGCAAATATTAATGACGTAAGGTACAAGCAGAGGATTGTTATATAATTTTTGATCGCAGAGAAAGAAACTGTTGTTAACATTCACAAACGCTTGTGCGTTGTTTATGACTCCATAGCAGTCCAAAGAAGCACAGTTAGTCGCTGGGCGCAGAGAGTTTTGGTTTCTGCAAGTGGAGATAAAGAGTTTCTCGTTCATGACAACGCGCGTCCTCACACAAGTTGGAAAACAAGGGAGGCAATCGACAAAGTATGGTGGAATGTACTGCCCCATCCACCTTACAGTCCAGACCTGGCACCATTTGATTTCCATCTTTTCGGTCCCCTTAAGAATGCTATCCCTGGGATAAAAGTTTGAAGACAACTGTCAACTGTCATTTACTGCCAATATAGTACTTTTCGGTATATGGCAGGGGAGTCTTGCTCTGAGGAAATATGGCCGACTGGCCAGTGCAGTCGCCGCGAACTGTGCAGGTTACAGCTTTCTTTTTGCCAGCGACAGAAAAGACTCCACACCTTACCGAGGATTCAAACCCGGGTCGCCCGAAAGAGTGATTAATGCTGTGAAGAAATGGCTACGAGAACAGGACAAAATGCGGTACAGATCTGGGATACATGATCTTGTTTCAAGATGTAAAGCCAATGAAGTTGATGGGGGTTATGTTTGAGAAGTAGAAATGTTTGCTGCACATGTGCATGAACGCCGCGACTAAATTTCATGTGTATGTTCTTAAACGGTTAAAGAGATAATAATTGTTGTGCATACCTTTCTGACCTACCCTCGTCTATCTATTTGTATATTACGAATTATCTTTTTGTGTGATTATTTGTTTATTAATGTAAAGAAACTGAAGTAACTAATCAGGATATCTACTTATAGAAAACAAACTTAGAGACAAGATAAATAATCTGAATTTATTCAGAACTCGGTCTCTGTTGAACAAGTAATTAAAACAGCTAAACAGAACGATTGATTAATACTTTCTCCACGGTATATTTTCCTAAGACAATTTGACTATAACTATTTTGAGAGTTTCGTTTAATGTTCTTAATAATTATGTGGTAATTGTAATGCGCGTGTTTTATTTGCACACACTCAGTTAATAAGTCGCGATTGATGTAGTCAGATGACATTTGTTGACAAAATAATTACCCGTCAGTATAGCATGGGGTTGGCGTGATATTGACTTCATCGCTCGGCGAGTGTCGGCTGCTCTATAAGAATGTGGGTTTAGAACCATATATCCACTACCACTCAAGGCGTTTTAAAGGGTCCTTCACCTTGTTTACAGCTCTGGGCGGAGCCGCAGTGGCGCAGTGGCTAGGACGTTCGTCTTCAGGTCTGGTGGTCGCGTGATCGCATCCCAGTCGAGGCTAGAGTTTGCTTTACATGAACTAGGGTCACGACTTCTTGCATGGTTACAGGGGAATGTACTGGGATGTAAAAGCGGTGTTAGTCAAATCACCCATCTATGTTGTTGTTTTTTTGCGCTCGCTCGTTTTGAACTCAAACATAGTCTATACACACTACTTCTAGTAGAACTGGACTGAATTTTGCGCGTGGATTGGCTTTTCCTATTACCAATGTCCCTCGCCTTGAGGCGAACCCACTCCGACTTTAGAGATACTTGTAATTTACGTCCCCAAGTCAAGGACGAGAAGTCAACATTTTAGTCCAACTGACTGGTGTAGGGGTTGAACCCCTTACCTCGGCATCATCACACGGGATGTTTAAGAACGCGCTTTCTTATCCATTCGGTCTTGCTGACCTCCACCTTGTATGCGAAAGACGTGGTGGCTGTAGCTGGCCACTGGTCGTGGGATTGAACCCTCATCGAGGCGGGTTTGTAAATTGACCCTGACTTCCAGGTCGAGCCAGCCTAAAATGAATACCAAGAAATGTCTTGGGAAGTACCGGCGGCCGGCGGCATACTGATCTAATCACTTACAGGCAGTGGTGTCTATACACAAATATTTATATCATCATATACTGTTTACGCATGTACAGCCAGCTGGTATATACAAATATGTGGCCTGACCCAAACTCCTATTGCACTTCAAGACGTGGTAACGGGTCCCAGAATGTGACCAATAGTCCAGAGCAGAAGAACATACGTGAATGATTATTTCATCACAAAACTTTCACACTTTGCACTATGTGTTCACTGATTGTCTGACGCCTTGCCGTCTTGAGAGATGGTAGTTTGTAAAATGAAGATATATCCTTTCATAGCACAAAGCTTAGGCTGAATCTAGAGACCATGTGTTTGTTTCCCATGCAGCTTGATCCCTCTCTCGACCTGCCTAAGTATACTCTAGAATAGTAACACCAATACATCTGGAACAAGACAAGCTGCAGAAGCTCCTTGATCAGCAAAACGATGCTGTAAATGTCCGCTTGTCGGAGGTTTGATCCGAAACCAGTTGCTTAGCAAGGCATAGAGCCTGGTCTGCCCTGCCACGACATTTAGTCTTTAGGTTGTATTTTCTGGCACTAGAGTCAGGCTTGTACCCTCCAAACTTCGCTCCTCCGCCTGTAGTCGTTGGCTTCGTGAGCTTCCCCCAACATTTGGCACGAACAGAAAGCAGGTAGAACCGTCAGTGCGCTCGCTCGTTTTGAACTCAGGCGTAGTCCATACACACTACTTCTAGTGCACTAGGCCGAATGTTGCGTATGGATTAGCTTTCCCCATTACCAGTGTCCCTCGCATTCAGGCGAAACCACACTGACTTCAGAGGTACTTGTAATTTGCTCCCCCCAAGTCAAGGATGCAAATTCAACATGTTAGTTCAACTGTTCAAAGTAGAAAAATAAACTTAGTCATATCTGATTAAGACCTAACTAAAATTACTTCACTACATGCTGCGTTATCATCATCATGTGTTAGCCAGCTCGCGTAGGCGTTCATCTTTTTCTATACATCTATGTCATTTGCACAGTGGATCAACTCTGTTGAGGATATTTCTCTACGCACCGCCTCAGTTCATCCATAATCATTTCTCAGCCTCTTTTTCCGTTATTTTATTTCAGCTATCGGGATGGTATTCAATGCCTATCTTCTAATCACATGATTAACGAAAACTGCCTGTCTCTTATCTTATTCATTAATTCAGTAGCATTTCCTTTGCAGAACTTCTTCCCCATAACAACCTTCCGGAAAATTACTAGGTCATAATCAAAATGCCCCGCGCTGATACACATCTCGAGATCATCTACACATCCTGCATCTATCTTCTCGTTGGCCTTCATCTTCCTCTCATCCCGGGCATATACCCCACAATTATTGCTCTCTCCAAATCATTTCTAGAGGGTGAATATTATTTCCAATGTGTATGGCTAAGTGTACTGACCCGACGTCTAGTAAGAAGTGTATTTGTATGACGCGATACTGTTTGCCTGGTATTGGTTATAACTTGCGTGTCGTGTTAGTAAGATTCAGACAATTGGCATAGTAAATCAAAAAGTAAACGACCCTTTGACACTTCTTTGGGCGATTTAAGTATATGGTGCTTCCTGTTTATTTGTATAGAACAGTCGGCATTCCACGGGTGTGGTCAATATCTCCCAGGCGGCTTTAGCTTTCTAGAACATTTCCTAATTGCATGTTTTTTTCGTGGGTCGACCTGGGAACAGTAGTTAATTGAAAAAAATCCGTCTGGACGGGGACTCAAACCCATTATCAACAGGCTGGTGGGCAAAGGCGCTAGTCACTCAGCCACCGTGGCCTCCATTGTGTGTGGTAGTTGTCTTTTAATGTATCGTATATTCTGGAAACGTACTTTCACAGTGCCCACGACTTTGTTAACCCCCATTTTTTGTTAAACCATTCCTACTAAAATGTACGCCTAATTCAGACAATTGATAGCATTTATTGATATTTATTGATCCGCATATTGATAATATTTATTCTGTTATGTCAGCCTTTTTCGGACAATTACACGTATATTCATGATATTGATTATATTATGTCCGCCTAATTCGGACAATCAAACGGACATTGATGGTATTTATTAAATTTTGTCTACCTACTTCGGAAAATCATATATATACTGATGTATTTATTTCAATTATATCAGCCTACTTCGGACACCTCACATCAGATGGATATTGGTGATATTCATTCTAGTATGCCTGTCTACTTCTGACAGTCACGTGGGCATTAATGGCAGTAACTACAAGAATGTCTGAAACAACTTGCATGCCCCGTGTGTTTAACTACCCCGTCCAATTTCCTGTCACTGATGAACAATTGAATATCATTCTCATTGTCAACGGATGCGTTGTTATGGGTCTCTTGAGCATCGTAGGCACCTTCTGCAACATCATCAACATTATTGTCTTCCTGAAGCTGGGCTTCAAAGACACAACCAACATATCGTTATTCTCAATCGCTGTCGCCGATACAGGCGCCCTAATTACGCTCTTATGGGGCACCATTTGTCTGAACCCTTTGATGATCCACAGATTTCCGGACTTAGAAATGTCCGAGATAAATTATGTGACGTCCGCTTGGCCTCATAGTTATTTTGTCCGCGTTACCGGTTTTCTGACATGCGTGGTCACCATTGAACGGTATATCTGTATCGCCTACCCGTTAAAAGTTCGCACCGTTGTAACTCCTGGACGGACAATCATCGTTAACATCAGCATGTTTGTTATCTTGTCTGCCGGGATAATTCCACTCTTTACGTCGACATACGCCGTTGTTAAATTCAGCATCCGCAAAAACATCACTGTCACAAGCCTCATTACTAAAGAAGCAATGGAAATCGAAAGCTATGTGAGATATTCCAACAATATCTTCAGACCGCTGACCTTTTTCATAGTGCTTTTCATGACAATTTTACTGATATACAAACTTAAAAGAAAAAAAAAATGGAGAGACTCAACAGCTACCAATTCCAAACAAGGCAACGTATCGACGCGAGATCACAAAGTTGTGGTTATGGTATTGTTTATTTCAATCTTCTTCATCGTTTGCTACTTTCCAATCTTTGTGAATTTCTTTGGCTCCGTATTTGAGAAAGAATTTACGGTGACTGGCAATTACAGAAACCTGTTTACTACTATAGGTGTGTTCCTGTTTATCTTGGAAGCTGTAAATTCTACGGCGCATATTTTCATATATTTGAGGATGAGTTCCAAGTACAGACAAATATTCATGTCTTTGGTTGATTTTTCCTCAAGAAAAGTTTAACCTTGTGTTGACTGTTAACTATGTGTGTATTTACCATTCTTAACTGATCAAATAATGCAAAAGATCTACAATTGTTGGACATTGTAGTAATATAAAGTGCAAAGAAAAGACACTCCTTGAATATCAAGAAAACAGTAATAGTGGTGATATCAAAGAACAAAAATGACACCCACATGTGAAATAGAGATAGATGGGAAATTTCTCCACCAAGTGGACAGTTTTAAATACCTAGTGGCATTTATAACATCAGATGGATCATGCACAACAGAGATTAAGGGCAAGCAAATGCTGCATTTCAGAAAATGAAGTCTATCTTATGCAATAAATCACTATCATTGAATGTAAGAAAGAGAGTGCTGAAATGATACATAGAACCTGTTTTGCTGTATGGCAGTGAATCTTGGAATGTATATGAATAAATTAGAAAGAGATTGGAAGCATCAGAGATGTGATTTCTCTGACGAATGTTGCGAATTCCTTGGACTTCCAAAGTAACTAACAATGATTGCCTGAAAGAGGCTAATGAAACTAGAACATTATATACAGCAATAAGAAAAAGGCAAACAGCTTTTTTTTTTAATCATATGATGAGAAGAGGGGCATTGGAGAACATCGTGACAACTGGAAAGATTGAGGGGAAGAGAGGCAGAGGCAGACCAAGAGAAATGATGATAGATGGATTGAGACGGTGGCATGGAGGAATTTCATCAGCAGAGTTTATCCAGAAAACTAAAGACCGAAATCTGTGGAGAGTCATGAACGACTATGCCAGCCAGAATGGCACTTGATAATGATGATGAACTCATTAAATGCCAGGGGATAATTAATCGTCTTAAGCGACTTCCCGTATCTGCAATGGGTTTATACCGGGTGTTTGTAAAGTCTAATTACACTTGATATGTAGAATACATTTGAAAAACATTATTTCTTCCGCTGATAACAACATTCTGTTGGGAATGCAAAGAATTACTCCAGCAGTCTATAGCCATTCGCTGCACATTGCTTCACATTGGACTGTGGAGCACATTTTTGATGACATCATTTACTTCATTTATCAAGCTTGTCCTACATACAAAGTATAGTGAAACTACAAACACCCGGTATGTCACCGAAATGTTGTCATTGCGTTATAATACAACATGTCTGCTACCATATTTTATTTCCACGTTTCCATCCTGTTTCAGGATATTGCGGTCAACACCAGCATCTTTCAGCTGTATGTTGATTCCTAAGCTAGATTACGCTCATCAGCACGCCACGACTTTCTGAGCGACCGGCTCCATACTCTCATAAGTCACTGGCGCGACTCGAACCACTTCTAATTCTCGTGCGCTCACGTCAACCACGAGAGTATTCAGGATTAACGGAAAAAGCTGCTAACTCCTCGGCCAGGGAGCCGGCTCTGCTACCATATTAACAACTTTTAAACCATAACTGTAGCACACCTCTACTTCCCAGTTTCCGCCATTCATTTTTGTTGGTCCAAAGCTACTTTTTGATTAGCAAAGACTCTGTAAAACTGTAAACAGAGCAAGGACTACATTGGCCGTGGTTACAGTGTTTGCTAAACAAAAACTGCAATGGACCGCATGAGACGTCATTTGGATAAAAGATGCAAGGGTCGATTAGCATGGTGTTGGACGCTGGACGTTAGACAGGCTGAACATAATAATACATGAGGCAAGGGTAGGGACAAATGATAGATGATCTTTTAGTAGTCAGGGGTGAGAGCGGCGTTCTGCAAAATAAATGCTGTTTTTTAAATGTTGCATACCTCTTACTGGACGTTGCAGTCAGCACCAGAATATTTCAGCTGCTTTTGATATACTAGGCAAGTTTTACGTTCAGTAGTTTGCCATTGCTTTCTGAACGACAGGCTCCCATACCAACACGTTATAACACAACGCGACACGGTCTGCTGCACAAATCGGTCGCAGCTGAGTTTCGAACGCCTGGTAACCGGCTCATGAACCGTGTTCGCAAGCCTTTGGCCACGGAGCCCGGCGATAAATAATAAATAAATAAATAAATAAATAATAGAAAAGAAATAAATGCTACTTGATGACAATAATAAGCGTAAAGAGAATTATTTCAAACTAACATCTGTTGTAAGGCTTAGGAACGATGGTAGGTTTGTTGTAAAGCATAGGCGCGATTGTAGGTTTGTTGTAAAGCATAGACACGATTGTAAGTTTGTTGTAAACTATAGGCGCGATTGTTAAAAACAAGTTAGTTGCACATCATTTACAGGACGTAGCAGTTGACTCCAACATTTTTTGGCTGTTTGGGATTCTTGGACAAATGTTACCTTCAGCAGTTTGCCATTGCTTTCTGATCGAACGGCACTCATACCATTGTACTGAAACTAACGCAAGGCGGTCTGCTTCCAAAACTCCCACAGCTGTGTTTCGAACACGGTATGCGGGATTGTGAATTGCATTCGTAACTCTTCGCCACAGAGCCGGCGCAACTGTAGGTTTGTGGTAAAGCAAAATCACGATTGTAGGTTTGCTGTAAAGTATAGAGACGATTGTAGGTTTGTTGTAAAGTATAGAGACGATTGTAGGTTTGCTGTAAAGCATAGACACAAGTGAATATATATATTTAAATATATATGTATATATATTTAAATTTCAAATCCCGAAACAACCACATAATCAATACGAATATATATATATATTTCTCTATATTATTCGAACACTATCTCAGTACGGATTACCTTCCCCCTTAATAATTTTTGTTGGGTTCGCATATCCTTTACAGGACATTGCTGTCAACATCAGCATGTTTCAGCTGATTGTTGATTTCTTGGCAAGATTACGATAAGTAGTTTCCCTTAATAATAGAAATAATAATAATAATAAAACCCTAGTATAACAGCCAGCCCCCTTTTGGTAGACCAGTATATTCTACATAGCTAATAACAAGTGCCAAACCATTATTTAATATGACTGAGTTGTGTAGTATTGATTGTTCATTTTCCACATGCCTTTATAATGCATATATTTTATATTGTTGCTGTTCTCAGTTAGCCTTGAATGATGTATGAATGAAATAATGTATGAAAGAGAGTGATAGAAGGGCAGAATGTTAGACGGGCCTGTGTGCTCAATTCTTAACCCTTTGAAAATAAAGTTTGTTCGTTCGTTCGTTCGTTCGTTTTCTCTCTCTCTCTCTCTCTCTCTCTCTCTCTCTCTCTCTCTCTCTCTCTCTCTGCACAAACGCTGACACAATGACAACAGCTAGGAGACTGTTGATCACTGGATAGCGAAGAGTGTGATAGACAAAAAACTCACACAGCCACGCAGATCAAGAAATAAATCAGATATAGAACAACCCGATAGGGACATAATTTCCCACTCACTCGGTTAATTACTAGAGACAGTGACTAATAAAACAATGTGTAATTTATAAATACATGACACCAATGATTGATTGATTGATTGATTGATTGATTGATTTAGGAACCGACATCACAGAATTCGGGGCATTCCCTTAAGCGCTCCGTCCCCATCCTCAGCAGCCAGCGAAAAGTTCCAACACTAATAGTACCAGTAGCAATCTGATTATATGTCCGTCTCGCCTTTCTTCTGAGCGTTGATCGTCGGCCAAATCCCCTCGTCACCCCTCGGTGTCGCATTCTTGCCAGACCATGGTGATCCATTTGCTCCTCCGAGGTGTACACATGCTCCCACACGGTCGCAACCACATCTGCTTTGTCATGCATCAATACTCCACCAAGTTTTGCCGAGCCAGCCAATCTGTCCGCCTGTTCATTCCCCGAGCACACCAGCATGCCCCGGAGAAAAGATCCAGACGATGCTTGTCACCCGTGACTTCCGAAGCGAAAGCAAGCCACTCTGCACGCAGCTTGCTTGTCTTCACCCTACGCCAATGAGAAAAGTGGTAAATGTTCTATCGGTAAAGTTCATGAAGAGATCGACAAGAGGTAGATGTGGTGTTGTTTGGATGTTAGAGTAATATGATTTGAGTGAATGTCTGTGGGTGCTTAAAACTTGTAAAACCAAGTAAACGGATTCACCGGGAAAATCTCCAGTTAAGCCTCTGTTTCGATAGTGTTGAACGGGCTGACAAGGACGACATTAAATATATACACGGTACAGTTTTCTCTTGGGCAAGTATTGAACAGTTCTCCCAAGGTTAGGATACATGGCTTTAAGCTTACTTTTTCAATCGTTACCATACAATCACACGTTGATATCTTCACTTTGCATCTAGCCTCATACAACAATAAAAAAGGGGGAATCTGAAAGAGATACAAAAAGAGGACATGGTGAGTAATCACAGCTATACCCTACTCTTCATCTACAACTATCAATCATCACTCTCATTATACTTAATATCCTCTTCAGATCTAACAGAACAGATCACAGAAGATCTGCTGCAACCAGACCACATCTGTTTTGACACTAGATAGTTTTCCAAGAATGATTCACGATGTAGAATGATGGGTTTCAATATGAATCCTACTTAGAATCACAACAATGATAGTCATTCATCGTCCTCTCCGAACCAGTCCTAATACTAAGTGATTATAAAGACAGTAGCCACCAAAGTAGCTCAAGGAATGCAGTAGTCAAGAGCTCCAGGTTACGACACAGCATAGGATGATGAAAAGATTAAGTTCATAAACTCCCCGAGAAAGGAATAAAACGATTTCTATTAGCCAGTAGAATTAGATTTCAAGTGTTTTATTGTAACCATCTGCCTCTAACAAGCTTCAGGACATTTAAAAGCGCAAAAAACACGGACAGTTGACCCACACGAGCAGAAATGTAATGACATCAAGTTATTAACATAAAATGATTTTCCGATCAAGACAACGAAACAGAATCGTAGATTATTATCTTATCTATTTGACAGAATAATACTTCCTATCAAGACTGGTATATTTTTTTTTAAAGATAATCTTCACAAGAAGTATCAAACATTGAGACCATCTGCCTTCTCGGAAGACTTGGAGGCAACTGAAGAAAAAAAAACGAGATAGCACTTGACAGTCCTGACGTCAGGCAAATATAGTTCAATCAGTGTGTGTGTTTTTTGTTTTTTTTAAAGAAACAGTAAAGAACAGAGAGACACAATGTATATTCCACTACACTAATATATTATAATAATATAAGATTATAGTTTAATTATTTTAGTTTAGTTTAGTCGACGGTTCAACGTCACGGCACACGGGTGCAACCCATAAGTGCTCCGTTCTTCTCCTAACTCAAACCTGAGTCTGGAGAAACTCAGTTCAGCGCACGAACTCCGTAGCACCGGCGAGGATCCTGAATTACTTTGGGTAGAGGGGGCTGCGTGGTCTCGAGATATGGTGTCCGCCTCGAGTGCTGGAGGTCCCGGGTTCAAGCCCCGGTAAGGACCGGGATTTTTTCACGTGGACTTCTAGTAAAAATTTCCCCTGGTCTCTGGGTAGTGAGATCGGACGCCCGTGTGTAATGTTGCCACGTAAAAAATCCCTTGGCAGTTGGAAATCGAAAAAGAGTAGCCTAACGGCGCTGCCCGGGCAAAATTTCGTGTTAAAAAAAAATAAAAAGATTGTTATTTATGGTGACGATATCGATGATGCTTGTGATTATAACCGCTGTGATGGTAATGATGATAATTATAATGATGATGACAATGACAACGATCAAGATAAAGGAAATGATGATGATGTGTATTGCACTTACGAGGCCAGAGATGCAAAACAATTTCGAACAAAGAACATACGAAATACGTACACAGACATGTAAGATCATCATTTGTGATTTTACCTGTTGTGTCTGTAGTATATTAAATAATTAAGTATTGGGTCAAGACGGCAAGGTGCCAATGGTTGGAGTATTGGGTGACCAACAGAGCAAAGGAGAGTACATCAATGATCATCACAGTAAACGTGGAGATACAAGAACAAGTAACAAGTTTCTACTATCTTGGAAATGTACTCGTAATAACAGATTACGGAAGAAGTGAAACGGGTATCTAAAAGAGAATAGGAATGACCAAAAATGTTTTCTACAATATGAAATCAGAATTAGCATCTAGAAAGTCTAGCAACGCTTTAACAATGGAATTTGGAAAGTCAAATTGCGGCCCTGGCATTAATGTTTTACAGAAGAATATGCTGTATTTCATGGAAACAAAAACAATCAAATACAGACTTTTTAGACAAACTTGGAATGAAAAGAGTGTTGATTAAAGAAACAATAGTCACAAGTGAAATATTTCGGCCACATTAAAAGCCATAACACTCTTATCAAAACCATACTAGAATGTAAGGTTGAAGGGAGCAAGCGGTAGACAATGATACAAGTGGGAAGATAGCATCAAGAGATGGACGAATAGGAGTCTAACAGAATGTACAATCAAGGCGAAAGACAGAAATGTTGGAAATCCATTCAGTCAACGTTTATTGTGGAGACGGCACCTGATGTATTGGTATGTGTGTGGACAATTGCCTTCTCCAGTCCTGCCAAAACTGACCAGAACACAAGCACATACAACACCAGACATATTCATTTCATCACGAAATGTCCTAGCATTTAATTTACAAAACCCCAGCTACTCTGTCTATCAGAAACATAGACGTGCAGGTCTGAATGCCATCGGGGAGGTAGATGAAAACCATCAATATGTGCTTCTTCTTATAGTCCATACCGTGTGGCGTTGGTGATCATGTCTGTCCACAGCCTTCCGTCTCGTGTACTGCCATTGTTCTTATAGTCTATGTCGTGAGGTTTTGACCATCATGTCTGTCCATATACCTCTGTCTTGTGTCATCATCATCATCACCAAGTGTCATGTCGGCAGGAGTAGGCGTTCATGACTTTCTGCACATCTTCTTCTTTCGTTTTCTGGATCAACTCTGCTGATGATATTCCTCCTTGCCATCGTCTCAATCCATCCAGCATAATTTCTCTTGGTTTGCCTCTGTCTTATTCCCCTCGATCTTTTCAGTTGTCACGATGTTCTCCAATGCCTGTCTTCTCATCTCATGACAAAAGATACATGTTTTTTCCTCTTTCTTATTGTTGTATATAATGTTCTAGTTTCATTAGCCTCTTTCAGGCAGTCGTTGTTAGTTACTTTGGCAGTCCAAGAAATTCGCAACATTCGTCTCCAGAAACCACATCCCTGTTGCTTCCAAGTTCTTCCTAATTTGTTCATTTACATTCCAAGATTTACTGTCGTACAGCAATGCAGGTTCTATATAGCACTTTAGCACTCTCTGTCTTACATTCAATGATATTGACTTATAGCAGACGATACTCTTCATTTTCTGAAATTCAGCTTTTGCTTGCCCTATTCGGATCTTAATCTATGTTGTGCATCTTCCATGTGATGTTATACATGCCCCTAGGTATTTAAAACTATCCACTTGGATAAGAATTTTCTCTTCCATTTCTAATTAACATTTTCGTGTCACCTTTTTCTTTGATATTACCATTGGTACTGTTTTCTTGATATTCAAGGAGTGTCCTTTCTTTGCACTCTCTGTTCCTACAATATCCAACAATTGTTGTAGATCTATTACATTATTCGCAACCAATAATGTATCGTGTACTGTCAATGATAGCTGAAACATATATTCCTGTCATGATGTCAAATGTTTCACTCCGTCTTCCCCTAACTCTCATCCCCATTGATTTGTTATCCCTCGAGTAATGCTTTACATTCCAACAATATCAGTGAACATGTGTTTTCAGTATTTTAGCCAACGTTTCATTTATAAATTAACTGTAGATAGTACTCATATTCCGGTCTCCGTTGCGAAGGACTTATATACGTGGTTTGTAATCCCGCTTACCCCGCGTTCGAAACACAGCTGCGCGCGATTTAGCAGCAGACCGCGTTGCGACGGGTTTTAATCAATTAGTATGGGAGTGGGTCGTTCAGAAAACAATGGCAAACTACTGAACGTAAACTTGCCAAGACACCAAAAAACAGCAGTAAACTGCTGGCGTTGACAGCGATGTCCTGTGAAAGGATATGCAAGAAAAAAGTACTCACTTGTGGCTCTGCCGTGTGCACCTGACGAGATGCAGGGAAATATGTCGGGCAATAGATTGTGCAACATATTGTTGGTCTCTTCTGTGTTTAAAATCACTAAAAAAAAGTACATTGTTTTGAAGGTCAGCGTCGCCAAATGGATAAGAGCGCCCATTCGTAAACATACTCAGTTCTGTTTCCGAGTTAGTGGATTCAGCTCCTACATTGGACAGTTGGACTAATATCATAACTTCTCGTCCTTGACTTGGGGAAGTAAATTACAAGTACCTCTGACATCGTAGAGTATTCACTTGAGGAGAGACACCGGTAATAAGGAAAGCTAATGCACACGTGAAAATCAGTCCAGTGCCCTAGAACTAGCGGACTACGCTCTTGAGTTCAAAGCGAGCTAAAAAAACAAAAAAAAAACACAATTGTTTTGAGATTCTGAAACTACTAAAATTGCTATGCAATGTGAATTAATATTCTAGCTACACATTATCATGGTCTGCACAACTCTGAAATATGAGCTTTGTTCAAACATTGCAGGACCTGTGGCAGGTTAAAACACTGTCACTCACATGGAGGTCTGAAAATCTACTCACTTTAATTACGACACTCGCCTGGAAGTCTAACAATCTACTAAGTTTAATTACTACCTTTGGAACTGTACACAATTCTCCCGGCGGTCCTATGATAGAAGCATTTCAGCTTGGCCTATTGCGGATAGAGTACAGTTTGGCTTTCGCGTTCAGCATAATGTCTTCTTGTGGTTAACATCCGGGCTCGTTCAGGGACTTGTCAGCTTGGGGAGCAATCAACAATCCCAAGGATACATCGCTGGAGAGTATGGAACTATGGGAATCTGAGTCACGAGAAGATATTGTGCGGACTGCAACGTCCAGCCGGTGCTCCGTTTCCAAAGATCGTGATCATCATCACGTGCCATGGCGAACAGCGTGGGCGATATCTCACAAAAGTCTTGGACCTGATGTGGCGTTGGTGATCATGTCTCGTTTGTGCCACGTCGCCAAGCCATTAAGGTGATTGTTTCTCTGCCTTCTCCTTGATCTTGTCCCACCAATTGTGTCAGCTGTCCTTACGTTATCTACTGTTACTATAAAGATAATGTTCGGTGCATGCCCGTTATAGGACGCGGTAATCAACCCCGACAATTTTGGCTATTTGTGATTCACTCTGCAATGTTTACTTTCAGAGTTTGCATTTTACTCTTTGAACAACCGACCGACGCCTATACCATCAAAATCAACGCAAGGGGGTCAGCTTCCAATTGGTCTGCAGTTGATTTCAAACAGTGGACTTTGTGTGTCGGGGAATTGTGAAAAGTGTTTACTGCCTCCAGGCCACAGTGCTGGCTCATAACATAACCTGATACTTTTTTTTTTTTTTGCATATCCTTTACAGGACATAGCTGTCAACACCAGCATCTTTCAGCTGTATATTGATTTCTTGGCAAGATTACGCTCAGTAGTTTGAACCTGATACTATACAAATATATATGTACACAGATTTAAAATGTGTGAGACGTCAGATGGTGATTGATGGTAAAAATTACCATTATGGACAAACATTTACCGTGCGAATTGGTGTGATAAGTCACATTCGATACCGCCATATTTTGTAGTTATTATGCCTTTTTGAAGCACAATGTAACAAAATATATTCTGTCAAGACGTCAAGGTGCCAGTATATATTAAAAAGAATTATCACCTGATCCTTGCATATCATAAGGAGATAGGATGTGTCGCATTATAGTTCAACGTCGTTGACATATTTAGTTACAATTTAGTACAGTAGTTCTTGTAATTCTTGGGAGTGTTGAATCCATTGTCGTCATAATTTATGATTCGTGATCTAAGATGAAGAACCATGGCCGAATGGATAAAAACATTCGATATTAAACATAATGTGTACTGATACCCAGGTAGTTAGCTCAACGCCTATACCTGTCAAATGGACTAAAATGTTGACCTCTCGTCCTTGACTTGGGGACGTAAATTACAAGTACCTCTGAAGTCAGAGTAGGTTCGCCTGATGGCGAGGGACATTGGTAATAGGGAAAGTTAATCCACTCGCAAAATTTAGTTTAGTGCACTAGAGGTAGTAGCACTTTCAAACCAATCGATGAACTACGGTATATTCACTCAGCACGTGAAGATATCATTCGACAGACTGCGCGGAAGAAATCATTGATGGTTCAACAGGCAAGACGGCGTTTACATGCAAAGCTTCGTGGAACGTAATGAACACGGCAAAACACGTAGAGCGTCCCGGTCATCCACTGTACCTGTATCCGCATCCAGTCGTCTTGACTTGTCTTGCTACTGTATTCAGGCGAAATCAGATGAAAGAGTGTGGTCGACGAATTGCGCAGCTCTTCCTCACTATAATTCAATACATCGCCCAAGTCATTCTTCATCCAACATCATCTATCTCAAAGAACATTTCCAGTCAAATTAGGCCTTGACAGCCACCTTTGTACTCACGGCTACAAATTTTCAACCTACTGGATGAAATAAAAGGTCATCATTACACTTGATGGACAAACACCACTAGCACCCCCCCCCCCCAAACAAGTCACAACATTTGAATATCTCATCTCATCTTGTTCCTATTTTACCTTGCGTTGTTATGGTGAAGCATAACGCAAGGAGATTGCCCTTTTATGGGCTTCATAATTCCTCACTCGATAATCAACGTCAGTAGGCATTGTATGTCAAACGTAGGAAACACAAAAAGTTTGGTATGTGTATCTCCTGCGAAAAGATGAGACATTCTAAACGCGGACTAAATGTAAATACCGTACAACGGACTCCATAAAGGTAACATAAACCACAAAGTGAAATCATCCGTAACAAAAAAGAGATTGTCAAAAAATATATTATAATAATATAATAAAATACAAAATAAGTATGACACGTTTCGATTATATACATCTTTAGCAAGTTTCAGAAAGCAATGGCAAAGTACTAACGTAAACTTTGCAAGAGATCACAAACAGCCAAACAATGCTGGAGTTGACTGCTACGTCCTGTAAAGGATATGCAACTAACTTACAGAAAATATCCTAGAATTGTATGTTCCAAGAATAAAATAAACACAGACATTCTACCAGAACTTTACATCAAAGAAATCTAGCATATAAACAATATCATGTCTCAGAAACTGGCTCTTAAATAGTTCATGTATCGAAAACCGTCTCATATACAATATAGTGTCTCGGAAACTGGCTCATATACAATATAGTGTCTCGGAAACTGGCTCAATTAGAATCATGTCCCAGAAATTGTTTCATAAACAGTTCATGTCTCGAAAACTGTCTCATATACAATATAGTGTCTCGGAAACTGGCTCATATACAATATAGTGTCTCGGAAACTGGCTCAATCATAATCATGTCCCAGAAATTGTTTCATAAACAGTTCATGTCTCGAAAACTGTCTCATATACAATATAGTGTCTCGGAAACTGGCTCAATCATAATCATGTCCCAGAAATTGTTTCATAAACAGTTCATGTCTCGAAAACCGTCTCATATACAATATAGTGTCTCGGAAACTGGCTCAATCAGAATCATGTCTCAGAAATTGTCTCATAAACAGTTCATGTCTCGAAAACCGTCTCATATACAATATAGTGTCTCGCAAACTGGCTCATGCAGAATCATTTCCCAGAAACTGTCTCATAAACAGTTCTGTCTCGAAAACCGTCTCATACACAATATAGTGTCTCGGAAACTGGCTCAAACAGTATCAAATCTCAGAAATTGTCTCATAAACAGTTCATGGCTCGAAAACGTCTCATATACAATATAGTGTCTCGGACACTGACTCAAACAGAATCATGTTCCAAAAACTGTCTCATAAACAGTTCATGTCTCGAAAACCGTCTCATATACAATATAGTGTCTCGGACACTGGCTCAAACAGAATCATGTTCCAAAAACTGTCTCATAAACAGTTCATGTCTTGAAAACTGTCTCATATACAACATAAGTCTCGGAAACTGGCTCAAACAGAATCATGTCCCAGAAACTGTCTCATAAACAGTTCATGTCTCGAAAACTGTCTCATATACAATATAGTGTCTCGGAAACTGGCTCAAATAGAATCACATCCCAGAAACTGTCTCATAAACAGTTCATGTCTCGAAATCTGTCTCTTATACAATTTTGTCTCGGAAACTGGCTCAAACAGAATCATGTCTCAGAAATTGTCTCATAAACAGTTCATGTCTCGAAAACCGCCTCATATATAAAATCGTGTGTGGGAAATTGAAGTCTTTAGCCATACTAAACGTTACGGAGGCTTGGAAGCAAGAATGACGGAAAGCATGGTTACTCGAAGAAGAGGCACGGTTCGACTATCACAAAAATGGAAACAGGACATTGAAAACACCGTGAGCTTGAAAATTCATAAGGCAGGTGAACTGAAAAAGATCTAGATTCTGTCTCAACGACATATGGTGACGGCTACGTTCTGCAAAAGTCCTGGTACATGATAACTGGAAGAAGATAAGGACGAATACAAATGGCTTTTATTTCACTGTATCTACAGTAACAATAGCCTTTTTAACTTACAGTAAAGAAAATCAATTATTGTCTGTGTATTTACGGATAAAGTAAATCAGCAAAGTTAAATGTGATAGTGTTAATAGAAGATTGTATGTTACATCGGACATAATTCATCAAGGAAAGAATATTGGAAAAAAAAAACAATCGTATGTAAACACGCTTTGTGTTTGGGTGAATGCTGGGCCACTCGTCATAATAAAATAATAAGACTTATTTGCTAACAGTAACTGATCTTCGTTAAGAAACTGTAAACATTTGTTACAAAGGAAAGTTACTAGATTGGTTTCGATTGCCAGTGTTTGTGCACACAAATCGCGAGGCTTGTTTGTTTTCTGTTTTATTATTTGTGCTGGGTAATTATAAACTTTTCATCTGGTTTTAATTACCTCCGTTTGTTTGCTGATAAAAGTCAACTAGAATTGCAACGGAATAGCACGACAAAGCAAACAGCTTTCTTACAAGTCACACACTAGAACACACATATAAATGTCCCTGTAAATTAGATGGTCAATATTTACATTTCAGATTGAATAAGAACTTTGGTTACTCTAAATTACATTGTTAATCATCTAGAATGTTCTGGACCATATAAAATTCCACATCTGATGTTGGTGTTTTAATATCCGTCTGCTGCATCCCAAAAATCAAGTGCCGCCTCCACAGTGGAAGTTTGGGTATATGGATGTATCTCCCAACCCTCGTGGTATACACGGACATATTGCTGGTATTGTTCCTTTAGCTCTCTCTCTCTCTCTCTCTCTCTCTCTCTCTCTCTCTCTCTCTCTCTCTCGCTCGCTCGCTGTCTCCTTCTAACTCTCTTTATGTACTTGTCGCTCCCTCTTTCTATCTTGTTATCTCTCTCTATCTTACTCTATCTCTCACAAACTTCCGGTGTACTGATGCCGTGGTAGCGAATTCAACACCTACATTTTAGTTGGACAAAGATGTCGGCTTCTCGTCCTTGACTTAGAAACATAAATTACAAGTACCACAGAAGTCAGAGTTGTTAGCTTTATGGCGAGGGACATTGGTAATAAGTAACGCTAATCCACGCGCACAAATCAACCCACTGCGTTTAACGTAGTAGCACGTGTATTTACTTGAGTTGAAAGCGAGCTAAGACAAAAAATAAAACATCCTTCCCTCTCTCCCAACCACCAGCACCAGCAACTATATAGTTCTCTAGGCTGTCGAATAGTCACGCCAGTACAGTTCACCGAACCTGGCACAATACCTGATGTAGTTATTAAATGACAAGGAGGCCATCACATAAGTCAGAAAAGACACAAACATGATATAAGCTCGTGTCACGTCTTTAGTCAGACCATTACAGATTAGACTATGTCGGGCTTAGGTTGGCAAACTGGGTGACTTTGCAATATGACTTCTAGCCACTACGCTACTACATCTAACTACTACGCTACCACGTCTTACCACTACGCTACCACATCTAGCCACTAGGCTACCACGGCTACCGATTGTCCTAGTTAAGTTGCATATCCTTTACATGACGTCTCAGTCCACCTCAAAATTTTTTGGCTCTGTTTGATTCCCTAGTAAGTTTATGTTCAGTAGTTTGCCATTGCCTTTTGAACAAACGGCACTCATACCATTGTAGAAAAACCAGCGCAAGGCAGCCTGCTTCCAGATCGCCGGAAGCTGTTTCGAAAGCGGTATGCGGTTTTATGAATTGTGTTCGTAATCCTCCACCACATTACCTAATAACATTTCGAGAACCCCGGAAGACACATTGCCTCCTGAATATATTCATTAAAATTACATTTCTCAATATTATTGTATGTAGATCAGCATAACCGAATTGATAAGAACGCGTGTTCTTAAACATCCGGTGTGCTGATGCCGAAGTAAGGGGTTCAACCCCGAAATTATACACCAGACAGTTGGACTAAAATGTTGATCTATCGTCCTTGATTTGGTGACGTAAATTACAAGTACCTCTGAAATCGGAGTGGGTTCGCCTGATGGCCAAGGACACTGCTAATAGGGAAAGCTATTCTACACGCAAAATTCAGTCCAGCATTACTAGAAGTAGTTTGTATGGACTACGCTTGAATTCAAAAAGTGAGCGAGCGCAAACAAAAATATTATTATATGAATTGACCATTTCACTTTCTCACAGGTGTTTCTTTCCCACATCTAGTTGATGTTACAGCCCGGATGTTGTCTGCGCTCAATATGAGGAATAAATCTTCGGATTGCAATACTGGCTACAAAGAATGAGTCATTGAACAGATGGGGGAGATGAATTGAGTCAAGAACCAACATTACAGCACTAAGGTCATTCCCAAACGTACTCCGTCCTCATCTGCAACAGCCAGTGAAGAGTCCCAATACTAATGGTACCAGTAGGAGTCTGATTATGTGTTCGTGTGGCCTTTCCTCTGAGTTTTTAGTGTCTTCCAGATCCTCTGGTCAGTCCCTGCAGCAACATTCTCTCCCGACGGTGATCATCTATCTGTTCTTCTGCACTATACACAAGAACACAAAGGGCCCACATCTGCCTTTTCAAGCAACAATACCCCACCAAGGGGTGCAGACTAAGCCCATGTGAGATATTTTGTCTGGATACCAGCTTGCTATATTTCTAGTACACACTTCACATCTGATTGCGTAGTACTGAATCCCTGGTGAAAGGAGTCATATATATCAGAGCACGTATAGCATCTACTTCGTTCAAACAACTGGCCAGCTGAAATGGATACCTCAGAATCTTGGACAATTGGATACACATCTGCTCCATCAACTGCGCCAGTTGACTTCTTCCACGTTCTTCTTAGTGACAATCACAGACGCACCATTATCCTGGTAATTTCAAATATCATCGGCGTTGTATTAACTGTCTTCGGAATTATCTGTAACATCTTCAACATGATTGTCTTCGCCAAGCAAGGGTGTAAGGACACCATCAACATTTCACTGCTCAGTATTGCGGTGTCCGATACCGGTGCTCTACTTACTGTTCTATGGGGGTATGCCTGCACTACACCCGCCTTGCATCGTGTTCTTCATCAATTTAACATAGACGAATTTGTTTACATTACATCAACATGGCCGCACTTCTATTTCACACGCGTGACAGCATTACTTACATGCCGAGTAACAATTGAACGATATATGTGTATTGCCTACCCATTGATAATCCGTCGGTTGATAAACCCACGTGGGACCGCCATATCTGTTGTTGTAATTTACGCATTTACAACAACAACTATTTTTCCCGTCTTCGCAACAACTTCTCTTGGACCTAAATGTATGTTGTCACACAACACAACTTTAGTTGGTCTTGTCCTGTCGTTGCACACGGCAAACATCATACAAGTGACATCACTTTATAACAGTTCCCTTCAAACGGTCGCCTTTGTTATTGTATCCCTTACGACAGGACTCTTGGTTCGGAAACTGCACTCTATTTCAAAATGGCGAGAGAATCATACAGCCGGTTCTCAGAGTATCAGCTTGCGGGATAAACGCGTTGCCTTGATGGTGATCTTTATTGCGGCGACTTTCATCATGTGCTTTCTGCCTATAGTCCTTTTCTTGCTAGCCACAGCTTCAAGCTCCCAGCTAGGTAAATCCACCTATTATAGAAACCTGGTGCATGTTCTCATAGCGTGCGTGTTTGTTCTAGAGGCAACCCAATCAACGATCAACATCTTTATCTACTTAAACATGAGCACACACTTCAGAGAGACGTTTGTGTGTTTGTTTGCATGCTCAGCGCCAAGAAAGAACTGAACATCTCACCCCCGTTTGTGGAGGTCAGCATGGCGGAAAGGATTACAACGATCGTTCTTAAACATCCGGTGTGCTGATGCCGAGGTAGTGAGTTCAACCCCTACACGGGACAGTTGAGCTAAGTTGGTGGCTTCTCGTCCTTGACTAGGGGACGTAAAATACAATTACCTATGAAGTCTAAGTGGGTTCGCCTGATGGCGAGGGACACTGATAATACGGAAAGCTAATCCACACTGAAAATTTAACCCTGTGCTTTAAGAATTGGTGCGTATAGACTACGCTTAAGTTCAAAGCTAGTGAGCGCCAAAAAAAAAAAAAAAAGAAACAAAGAAACATTAAAGAAAGAAAATGCTCCGTTTGTAAAAGTTAGAAGGAAGAATTAATACAAGATGTGTTAGCCGAAGCACTTGTAAACGCCAGACCAGCACGGTCGTAGTCATGGCACAATAAAGACACCATACTGAATTCCAGACATCCCTACTCATCCTCTGTGTCTATTTTCTAAGGACAACAAAGAGTTCCCAACATAATTAGTTATGTAGCATTCTTCCAAACTTAAAACAACTGAATAAATTGTGGCATGTTACAGACAGACCTAAATAATTAGATTTTTAAAAGCATGCATCTTTCCCATTGAGACCTTGACACTTACTAAATAAGCTAAAACAGCCCATAAATGCCTTTGAATATAAATGTTATAGACGAGTTCTATATATATAATATATATTGGATACAGAAAAAAAAAAATCCATCCATACGACAAGAACTGAATAATGAAGAAGGTTGCTTCTAAAGACGATAAATTAAGAAAAATTAAAATACAATTTAAAAAATTAGTCACTTGAAATGTAATGAAAGTTTGGAGAGAACAATAGTGGAGGGGTATATGCCCGGGAAGAGAAGACGAGGAAGGCCAAAGAGAAGATGGGTGCAGGATGTGGCAGATGATCTCCAGATGGGTGAATCGGCCGCTGGACATCTTGCTTGAGAAGTTTTCCAGACGGATGTTATGGGACATGCTACTGAATGGATGAATGAATGACTGAACGAATGAATGAATGAATATATATATACGCAGAAGTTCAGTTGTGAAAGGTGTCAAATAAGAAAATCCGCAGAAGTCGGATGTGTCTGCCTAACGGCGCAAGAACGCAGCTCTGCTGTAAACAGGCACAACGCAATCACATCCGAAAAAAAAAAACTCCGGATGAACGCAGAAGAAGAAGAAGAAATAAGAAAATGTAAAGCCAAGGATGTGAAAACTGTTAAATATGGATATATAGAGATGAGTCAGTAGCATTATAGTGCGCGCCCTTCCTAGAAATGGAGCATGTGTAATGTCCCAATAACGAATAATACCAAGAATTTTGTTCCGTTAACGCTTAAATTGTTAGTTACATTTTCTAATTCCTTGTTGTTCTTTAGATCCTTGATGAAGATCTCTAGCTTCGAAATGTTGATTCGTTGTATTGTGGTGAAACGTATTTTATTTTATTTTTACATTATTAATGTCTTTGTTATTTTCTACACTGATTTCCGTTTGCTGGTTGTGTGTTTGTTGTGAGGTATGTATACTGTATCTGTGTTTATTATCTCTCATATTTTAGCAGGAGTCACACATACCTGTTTTAATTTTGTATGTGTATATCCTGAGAGACTTCAATGCAAAAATAGGTAGAGAGCAAACTAATAAAAAGGTGGCCGGTATGGAAAGCCTACATACAACTTCAAATGATAATGGATGGAGAGTCATCAACCTGGCAGAAGTCAAAGGACTGCAGATTAGCAGTACCAGACTTAAAAGAAAGGATATACACAAACAAACTTGGAAATCATGTGACAAGAGAACCTATAATCAAATAGATCACATTTTAATTAACAGCAGAAATGCATCAAACATACAGCAAGTCAGAAGTTATAGAGGAGCTGAGTGTCACAGTGACCACTTCCTCGTTGGAGCAAAATTTAAAATAAAACTTAAGAGAGCTTTCTATACTAAATTACAAAGATTACACCCAACATATAACAGAGAAAAACTACAAGACATTACAGTCAAAGAGAAATTTACAGATGAAATAAAATGTAAACTTGAAACTTTGCAAAACCCTTTGGAGGAAAACGTTGACCAAACTTGGTTGAACATCAAGAATACAATTCAATCTACCGCAGAAGAATGTCTCGGTGTGTTAACCACGCATAGAAAGAACAGATGGTTCAATCAAAAATGTGAAGAAGCAGTCATTAGGAAGAAGAATGCCAGACATGTATGGTTAAATGACATCAATAACATCCAAAGGAAGAGCATTATAGAAATGAATGTAAAGAGGCTACAAAAATAGTCAGACAGCAGAAGCGAGAATATATGAGTAGTATAATCAAAGATATGGAAACTAATCACCAGAAAAATGAATCCAGAAAATTTTTACAGAACTGAAGTCAATGAAACGAGGGCACCAACAAAACACATATGGTTTAAAAGACAAAAATGGGAATATGATAAATACCAATGAGGAAATGTGCAACACATGGAAAGAATATTTTATTGAATTACTAAATTGTGAAGCTCCAAGTAACATTTTCCCACAGGAAGAGGTTCTAACATGCGAACCACAAATTGAAGAACCTACATTTGAAGAAATCCTATATGTAATCACACGACTTAAAAACAATAAGGCAACTGGGACTGATGGAATTGCTGCTGAATTTATAAAGGCAGGTGGCCATGCATTACATCTAAAGCTATACGAACTAATAATAAAAATCTGGAGGACAGAAGAATTACCCCATGACTGGAAAGAGTCATTATTGATACCTATCTTTAAGAAAGGAGACAAGTTCCAATGTGGAAATTATAGAGGAATATCACTACTGTCCACAAGCTATAAGATACTATCCGCAGTATTACTAAATAGACTAAAACCATATTCAGAAGACATATTAGGTGACTACCAGGCGGGTTTTAGACAAAACAGATCAACAATAGATCAGATATTTATCTTACGACAAATAGCCGAGAAACATTGGGAATATAAAAGAGATCTCCATAACATTTTTGTGGATTTTAAAAAGGCTTATGATAGTGTCCATAGGAATAGTCTATGGAATGCTATGCAGGAATTTGGAATACCAAGGAAGTTAATCAACATGACCAGACTATGCATGGAAGATACTTATAATATAGTAACATATAAAGGCAGGAAATCAGACACCTTCCAAATAACATCTGGCTTGAAACAGGGTGATGCACTATCGCCGCTACTCTTCAATCTGGCTCTAGAGAAAGTTGTAAGGAAGGTAAAGGAGGAATGTGATATTGGAGGAACATCCAAGCTGCTTGGTTATGCGGATGATATAGATATTATAGGGCAAAGTGAACAAAAGACATTGGAAATATTGACTCACTTAAAGGGAAAAGCCCAACAGATGGGGCTGGTTATCAACCAAGATAAGACAGAATATATGGTAATTTCAAGAGACGGAATGGCTAAAAACTCTGGCCACATACAAATAGATAATATGACCATTAAAAGAACGGAAACATACAAATACCTGGGTACAATCTTCAACTGCTCCAACATCATAAGGGAAGAAATACAAACTAGAATCAACTCTGGAAATAAGATATACTATGCACTACAACATCTACTAAAATCAAATGCGCTATCTCGTAACACCAAAATCACAATATACAAAACACTGATCAGACCAGTTGTGCTGTATGGCTCTGAAACCTGGAGTACAACGAAAGGAGACGAAGCCTTGTTACAAACCTTTGAGAACAAAATTTTAAGACGCATCTTTGGACCCATTAGGGATACACAAAGTGGAGAGTGGAAAAGAAGAAGTAACAAAGACATTTATGATTTGTTTAAGTCCCCGCTAATCACTGGTATCATGAAGGCTAATAGACTACAATGGCTGGGGCATATAGAAAGAATGGAAGATAATAGGGAAACAAAACTCGCTTACACTCAGGAAATAAATGACCGTAGACCCCGAGGTAGACCAAGAAGGCGGTGGAGAGATAATACATGTACAGACCTACAAGCCCTTGGAATCAACGACTGGCAAGAGAAGGTCCACCAGAGAGACGAATGGAGACAGGATTGTATTTGCAGCAAAGAACCTCAATGGCTCGGAACGCTGAAGAAGAAGAAGAAGAAGAAGAAGAAGAAGAAGAAGAAGAAGAAGAAGAAGAAGAAGAAGAAGAAGAAGAAGAAGAAGAAGAAGAAGAAGAAGAAGAAGAAGAAGAAGAAGAAGAAGATGTGTATATCCTATTGCAGCCGTTGCTTCTCGTGCACTGAATTTCAGTTGTAAAATTTGTCAAATAAGAACATGTCAATGCAAAGATGTGCAAATAGTTAGATATAGATATAGGGTGTATTTTTTATGACTGTGCAGTGTTTGAAAATATTGCAGGTCCAAATTTTGTATTTACCTGTAACAAGCTATGTGGAGGGTCCCAAATAACTATGTAACAATATTTCAAAATTATTCTCTTTAGCCCTGGCTGTGATAGGTCTTTGCTTGCCAACCCTCCTCCGTTCCCTGGACTCACTGTCACTCTATCTTTCGACCTCGGGACCTATTTCCTGCAGTGTTCTTCTGGCTGATCCATATATATAACACAGTGATCGTTGGAATAAACTAAAACGTGATTTATTAGATTAATAAAGAACAGCACAGGAAAACATCAAGGCAGTTAATACAGATAGTTCTAAACAGACACAACACGGATAAAGTTCAGACACAGAGCCTCATGGCTTTACATCATAGACCAAGCTGTAGTCAAGGTCCGTTCTGTCCACATATCGCTCACCAAATGATAAGTCCTCCTTGCTTTCCCTCCCGGTTCGTTTGGCCAACAACGGTTCTCCGTGGAACTAGATTAATGTTTGTGGGAAAATGTCCTGTGATCCCTGGTCACAATGCTAAGGGAAAGTTCTTACAAAAAGGAAATAGTTCCTGAGCGGGAATTGAGTAGGTATCCTTCACTGTCTCAGACAAGGATGGGTGGGTCTGATATTTAGGTGGGGTTCAGTCCAGAATACAAAAGGCCTCGATCCCAGCGTATCGAGATGACTGGTGATATGTCAGTACAGCTGATGGTCATTCTTTCAAGGTCAGCAGTGGCTCTATCTCGTAGAGATCGTACTCCTAGACCTGTCATGGCCCAAAACTTGACATGGCATCGTCCTAAACATACTTTCTGCGTAGAGCCCTGTCGAGACCTTCAGCTCGGTTCCTACTTCCAAAAGAAGGACCCTTTTCATTCCTCCATCAGTAGTAGGTTGCACCTCTGTCTTAATCTTTAAATCAAATTGACATGCTGCAACTACCAAACGGTATGTGCTGGAACGGACATGAATTGCTCCAGAACTTGCACGGGTGCTCATTTGGTGTAGGGGACCCTATCGGGTTTTCCCCGAAGAAAGATATATTTCTACTAATTCTATTAAGAAGATCGTGTTGTTAAAGTATCTTCCATGGGGATTGAGCGAACAAGAGAACTGAGGGTTCCCTAAAGCTGTTTCCCTCTATTTCCCCAAATGTATAGAGGCATGAGGACATGAGCCACTGGCGTTTCGCCACATTACCTATGATGTTGCATGAACTTTACAGAGGGTGAATACAAAACTTGGATCGGCAATATTTTCAAACACTGTAGGTGTCACATGCCTGTGGTCATAGACAGTAAGGTGAGTGACCTGGCTGCGAGGAAAACAATCAACCCTCAGAAATAATGGGGCGAATATGAGTGGAAGGCCCCAGGGGGGATGGGTCGAAAGACAGTTGTGTGTGGTGTGAAGTGAGGAGACTGAAAAGTGAGTGAGAGAAGAGACTGACTGCGGGTCAGGTCGTTTCAGAAGTTGAGTTTGAGATACCGAAGGAATCGGTAGTCCACGTACAACGGGGTTGTGTTGTTCTCCGAGTTGTGAAGACAGGCCTGAACCAGAGTGGGTTCTATAGTTGAGCAGTGGCTCCAACCCAATGTGTGGGTTGTATTGTGGGAGATCCAGCCGTGGATAGTAGCTGGATTACCTGTATTGTGGATTGAGATAAGAGCAGGCCGTGAGAAGGCATTGATGTGTGCTGGTTAAATTGTGAGGAGGATCTTTATAATCTATGGATTACATTGTTTCTGGATATATACATATGTTCCGTGAGTCTGTGTTATTTCTGTAATAAAGGATTATGTGCGCCAACTGAATCTTGTTTCATGACTGGTGAATATGCACTGCGGGGGTGAGTTACATTGCAAGACAGATATCTCCATTGACACACCATGAGTATCGTTACCTAGACAACGACCATCACACAATAATATCATGAGCATATCATCGTAAGAACTTCGTGATATTATCATCAAGAAGGAAACGTGTGACAGTAGGTAAATACAAAATTTGGACCGGCAATATTTTCAAACACTGCACAGTCACTAAAACTACAGCCTATATACAGAGGGCAGCCAACAGCATTATAAAGTGACATTCATCGAGTTGGTAATTTTTTGTTGTTGCGTTTTGCTCGCTTTGAACTCACGCGTAGTCCATACACAGTACCTCTAGTGGCACTGATTTTTGCGCGTGGATTAGCTTTCCCCACTACCAGTGTCCCTTCCAATCAGGCGAACCCACACCGACTTCAGATGTAGTTGTAATCTGAGTCCCCAAGTCAAGGACGGGAAGTCAACATTTTAGTCCAAGTGTACCGATTTATATGTTGAACCCCCTACCTCGGCATCAACCCAGGGGATATTTAACGCACGTTCTGATCAATTCAGCCATGCTGACCTCTGGGCTGGTAATTTTACTAAGTATAATGGATTCTACTTACCAAGTTCTAGATTGTTAGGTTGTCCTGACGCCCAGTCGTGAAAGTCGTTGATCGGTTTCCCCGTATTTGATCCAAAACCAGATCCCGCCTAGGTGTCCAACTGCGCCTATCTGTCTGAAGGCATCAACTCCACCCAGCCACACATACTCGGCTGAAGAGAAATCAAAAGCAGCTTAACAGATTCCATCCATCCATCATGTGCCATGCCGGTAAGCGTGGGCGGTCATGTTCTGCCATCTCACTCGATCACCAGAGTCGTGGATCAGCTCCGTATTCCTGTCTCGACCATGCCATGTGGTCAATCCATTCAGGTATTTACTTCTCGGTCTTCCCCTTGGTCTCTTCCCTTCGATCTTGCCAGTTGTCACCAAGTTCTCCAATTCATTTCTTCTCATAACGTGTCCAAACAATTTTGACTGTTTACGTCTAATGTCTCTAATCAGTTTACGATCTTCATTTGTTTCTTGAAGGACTTGCTCATTGGTTTTTCTGTCTGTCCATGGTACCAAACAAAAGTAGATTTGGACCAAACAAACCTGGATGGCGGGAAATGGGAAGTAAGGATGTGTCACAGTTATGACTAAAGGTTTTTATTATGATATCAGCCATGCTGTGTTATATATCAAATTAAGGGGGGAGGGGGATTAACCCGGTCAACAAATGCCCGCAGAAGTCGGATGTGTCGACCTATAGGCGCAAGAATGCAGCTCTGCTGTAAACAGGCACAACGAAATTACGTCCGAAAAAACTCTCCGAATGAACACAAAAGAAGAAGAAAAAATTTAAGGGGTTTACATGGGGAAAACTTCTGTACATAAGCCATTGGCAGATATGGGAAATGGCTTCAGAAGATTAATCACCCCGTGGCACTTAATACGTTAAGCTGCATCCTGGCTGGCATCTCAGTCAGAACTGCACGGTTGTGTGTGTGTGTGTGTGTGTGTGTGTATGCGTGTTTTAGTGTGTGTGTGTGTGTGTGCGTGCGTGCGTGCGTGTGTGTGTGTGTTTTTTTTTTTTTCAATTACGCCTAGAGTGAATCGCACACTTTGAATGAACACAAGAGTAGAGAGGATTGTATTGTATCATCATTGTATTCATTACCGATTCAAAGCGTATGCTTAGCAGGTGTAGAAAGGAATGTTTCGTGTGGAATGGCTATCGTCGCATCAGAGGTCACAGATTGTGGGAATTGTATGGATGTTTTGCCCTGGCCATGAAGGGATGCGGGGGAATGAACAGGATGATAGACTAGCAGGGAATGCACCTCTTGGTGGTAGATTGCCTATGGACTAGGGGGAGATGGTCGTGCGCTTGTGGTACCAGGTGGGGAAGGCGGGGGAACAGATTGAGAACCCGCATGTGGAAAGAATGAGTTTGCGGGGGATCGGCAGAAGTTCTGGAAGAATCTCAAAAGTGAGAGGGAAGACCAGGAGAACATGTAATCAGATAGCGGTGGGAACGATTAGTGGTATGACTCTTCGCTGGTTGTTGAACGAAGAGACGGAGCACGTATGGGAATGTCCTGAGTGCAGTGATGTCGGTTCTTAACTCAGCTCAACTCAACTCAACAAGAGTGGAAGAATGGTGGACAAAAGAAGACTCGATCTGAGACTGTCGTAGCAGACGCTTGGATCAGAAAACTGAGCAGGCAATGGCAAAATCTATATTGCCCGCCAAATTAGTTTACAGAAGTATACCCTGGATGTGTGAAGTGTATTTAATTTAACGAGCAAATAGAGTGTGAGAAAAGTCAAGTATCAGTATGAAGTATTTCTATTGTTTGTGTGTCGTTCGTCATGGAGTGGAGAATGTTACAACAGTGAGTCCAAATGGCAGACGTACAATCATCACGTCTACTCCTGACAGTCATCACAACGGGACAGTTGGAGGTGAAAAGAAGCAGTTTGACATCATGGCATGAAAGAACGTCAGTATCAGAGATGACTGACAGGACGATATACCGAAGACTGTTGACAGTTATGATCACCGACGCCATACGGCAGGGGCTATACGAAGAATAAGACATCTTAGAATACATTATACCATTGAAAGTAGCTAAGAAATTTCCGTAAATTTGGAGGACTTTGACTCTGGTTAATCCAGAATTGTCTAGAATGAGAAACTTGAGAGTAAAAACTGGCACGGCCAGACACGAGAGGCTCTTTGGGAGAATGAGCGGCCTCGTCAAACAACACAGAACTGGCACTATTAGCTACTGGACGCTTATACATACGTTAGGGATGGGGGGGGGGGGGGTGATTTGAGATAGTATGGACATGATCGGAGAGCAAGGATGATCCACCAACAGATATGTATACCTTCCCGTCTTGGTAGAAGATAGTTTGTATAATGGAGTTATGCCTTCCTTGGCACAAAGCCTGGGCTGAATTTAGAGAAAATGTGTTGCCCATGCAGCATGATGTCCCTCTCGGCCTGCTTAGTTTACTCCAGTCAAAAGGTAACAAAAATACGTCTGAAGCAAGACCAGCTGCAGAAGCTGTCGGATCAGCAAAGTAATGCCTTTAATGTCCGCCTACCGGAGCTTCCACCCTAGACCAGTTGCCGACCAATGCTTAGATCCTGGTCTGCCCTACCATGACATTTGGTCTTTAGGTTGCACTTCCTCGAACTAGGGTAAGGCTTGTACCCTCCCAACTGTGCTCCTCCGTCCGGAGCCGTTGGCACAATGTGGGGTTTCGAGTTTGGTGACCGCTCAACATACGATACCTCAGACATATCTGACTAAATCCTGACGTAGAATGCTCCAACAGATAACTGCCTAACTCACTAACTTTGAGTGCGAGTCTCGGTGGTGTAGTAGCTTGACCTTTGCCAATGGTACTGGTAATCATGGAGTCTAATTTGCTTCGATGTGGATTTTCAATGTGGCCAAAACTGGTACAATAATTCCCTTGGGAGGATAATGTGGTCTGTGTGACCCCCATTACCCCTGGAGTGACTGTTGATCTATAACATATGTGTCTGCACATTAAGCCTATACCATGTAAGGCTTGTGAAAAGTCGGTTACCTACATTCTTTATTGCATTTAAAGATGCTTCTGTAGCTGGCAGTTTATGAGTCGTGGTTGGCTTCTGTACATGGCAGTCTCAGAGTCCAGGTTGGCTGCTGTAGATGACAATCTACGAATCCAGGTTAGCTTCAATAGTTGGCAGTCTACGAATCCAGGTAAGCTTTAATAGTTGGCAGTCTACGAATGCAGGTTAGCTTCAATAGTTGGCAGTCTGCGATTCCAGGTTGGCTTCTGTTGTTGGCAGCCTACTTTTAACTGTGTTACCGCCAAGAATGTTTGTTTGTTTGTGTCTTTGTTTTTATTTTTTTTTTAAACAAAACATCTAGGAAGAAATTACTGTCTGAGAAAATCTGAAAGTAAGTTCAAAGCAGTGTATTCCCTTAGTGAATTTAAACACAGAAGCAACAATAAATAGGCTGCACAATTTCTTGCCTGGCATAGTTTGCTGCATCAAGTGAGGTGCATACTGCAGAGTTAAATATCATATGAAGTGAATATATGAATCGTAATTTGGCTGAAATACATAAAACACAGTCACCGATGCTATTCGAATGTGGAGCATTTGTTATCTCAAAGGTAATATCTGATACTGAAATGCGCCGTGGCGTCACCAATTAGGGGTATTAAACCTGAGTTATGCAGACAAAAAGACTTTGTGATTACAGGATTTGAACCCATAGCCACCAGGCGGAAGATGAATGCCTAGCTAATATGCTACAGCTGTTCATGTGGTTATCTAGACTTTGTTGATGTCTTTCTTTTATACAAGAATTTAAAATATACGATGGAACTTCTCATGAAAACCTTAATTAGTTTTTTTTAATTTTTTAATTTTTTTAATTTTTTGGTTTTGTGTTTTGTTTGCATATATTGTTGGAGGGAAAATAGTACAGATAAAATATATCATTTTTTGATGTAGTCACCACTGCGTTCAATGCAAGTCCGCCAGCACCGATACAGTGCTTGGATTCCTATAGAAAAAATTATCTGGGATCACTACTTGGTGTGCCTGACCCGGTCGTGAAGTGTCAGTCAGAGAAGTCATGCTGTTTTGAAACTTCCTACTCCACTTGTACACTTGTTGGACTGACAGACATGATTCACCATACTGGACCATTATTCGCCGAAAGAATTTCTACATGACCACCCCTCCATTGATAAAAAAAAACGAATAACAGAACGCTGCTCCTCTTTGGTGCATGTCAAAAGTGGGACTGTAACATTTAAACTGTCCTTATGACGTCACCGTGTTCTTCTGCACCGTGATGTCACGTGCTATACAATTTGACATCCTTAACAACATTAACAGGTTATAAAACAATGTCGTAGTTATAGTAATTTCTATCACACTTGTAAGGCTTTCATTTGAAGCCCCCTCTTATAAATGTTAACACGTAGTGTTTGTCATAATTTCGTATGTTTATACGTATTCGTTGCTTTCATCCGAATGTTTATGTTGCTATCAAGTTTAAAGCTGTATTAATTAACATGTTTTTATTAATGTTGAAGGCAACGACCAGCGATTCAGTGAAAACGTGAGTGTTTGGAAGTATCGCGTAATCTACAACGCCACATTAATGCCTACACACTTATGAATGTTTTCTTATATTGTAGTCACACATGTATTTTGTATTGTGCAATACGACATTGCTATGTATTGAATGTCGTTTCGATGCGTGTTAAGATTCACTTAATTATCACTAACAATGCAAGGATAAATGAGAATTAGTAGACGACCACGGATGTGAAGCAAAGATCAAATAATAGACATCTGTAAAGAAGGTTTCAATTGGGGAATCCTTTGATGACACAAAGACAAATAATAAATAAACACATGTATTGTCTAGTAGGTTTTGCCTCAAAGTACACTTATGACTGACGCGAGGAGCCGTCGTCATTTGGAGGTTAGTTAGTAAGTCAGTCAGTCAGTCAGTCAGTCAGTCAGTCAGTCAGTCAGTTAGTTAGTTAGTTAGTTAGTTAGTTAGTTAGTTAGTCAGTCAGTCAGTCAGTCAGTCATTCAGTCAGTCAGTCAGTCAGTCAGTCAGTTAGTTAGTTAGTTAGTTAGTTAGTTAGTTAGTTAGTTAGTTAGTCAGTTACAATGACTGACTCAGAAAGCATGCTGACGAGGGTGAGGACGGGCAGGCTTCGTGCGGAGTGGCTTGCTTCGCTTAGGAGGTCACGGGTGACAAGCATCGCCTGGATCTTTTCTCCGGGGCATGCCGGTGTGCTGGAAAATGAACAGGCGGACAGATTGGCTGGCTCTGCAGAACTTGGTGGAGTATTGATACATGACAAGGCAGACGTGGTTGCGGCCATGGTCTGGCAAGAATGAGACAGCGAGGAGTGACGAGGGGATCTGGCCGACGCTCAACGCTCAGAGGAAAGGCAAGACGGACTTATAATCAGATTGCTACTGGTACTATTAGTGTTGGAAGTCTTCGCTGGCTGCTGAGGATAGGGATGGAGCACTTATGGGAATGCCCCGAATGCTGTGATGTCGATTTCTAAATCAATCAATCAATCAATCATTAGTTAGTTAGTAGTTAGTTAGTTAGTCAGTCAGTCAGTCAGTTAGTTAGTTAGTTAGTTAGTTAGTAGTAAGTAGCTAGCTAGCTAGTTAGTTAGTTAGTTAGTTAGCTAGCTAGCTAGTTAGTTAGTTAGTTAGTTAGTTAGTTAGGTAGTTAGTTAGCTAGTTAGTTGGTTAGTTAGTTAGTTTATAGTTAGTAGTTGGATACTTAGTTATGTGATAGCGCCAAACCGATGCACCTTGGTGTCTACAACAAACCGATGCACCTTAGTTTGGTCTATCAAAGCCGTATTTGTCCTGGCCACCACCGGAACTCGGCTTAACAAAGGAATCGGAAGTCAGTTTTGTTTTAGCAGTCCTTTGTGCTGATGAGAGATGCGGGCAGCATGGCCTTCAGTTCAGTGCTGTTCTGTTGTTGTCAGGTGTGGGAACAATTCCCTGAGTTGATCTGTGTCAACTAATGTTGTGACAAAACTGTAAGTTTTAACTGATTAAGTTTAAAATGTTTAATTTAATAAATATTTGTATAATCGCAGCACACGCCAGTTTACCAACTTGAAAGTGTTTACATGGTGGAACAGGCGTGGGTGAAAATAATTGCTAGTTAGGTGAGCTTGTAGGAACAAAGAAATATAAATAGATAATATGAATAAGTGCTATTGAAATGAGCTGTTCTACAGAAGGATTTAGTATCCCTAAAGCTTTATGAAAATAACATGTAACACATAGAGATGTCAGCAATCAGACAATGGTGATGTGAAATATGTAGAATAGGTCATTGATGGTGGTTAAGTATCATAGAGACTGATGTCATGTCATGCCAGCCATGCTGGCACAAGATTATTTTGTTGGGAATTACTTTACATGGTTATCCTATGGCATTAATGTGTTACTGGCTAAATAGATATGTGGGAGATTCACCAAAATATACAATGTGTGGGGTCATAAATTAGTCTATAGTAAAGACTGAAATAATGCCACATGGTGCCATGCAGGCCCTGTTGGCATGGAAGGGAGTAAGTGCTTGTGAGGTTGCTAGAAATTAAGGTTACTTAACAACAGAGTGGTGAGAATCATATGTGTATGTGTATACAGCAGCAAGATATGTTTACAGGATTATTCTGTGATTATGGTGAGCATCACATTGGGTGTTGGGTATGAACACTCCAAAGCAACAATGAGTAGGGGAAAATAACCATAATATATGTGTAAAGCAGGGAAGGGTACTTACATGTTATATGTGGCAATGATGGGTTAATGGTTAATATATGTAGTTAGGCCACATAAATAGTAATTGGGGAGAAATGAATACATTGATGCTATGTACTTTTAGTAGGTACACAGTTAACTAGAATAGCCTGAATGAATCACTTCAGTGCTCTTTAATGTTAGAATTATACACAATTTGGCAGTTCAACAATATTCAACATAGTATAGGAATTGGGTGTTCAGCAGTAAGTGAAGTCTGGCATCACATCTGTTACCAGAATGCAGTAATGTTTGTGTAGGTGTATCAAGTTGTTGATGGGATCAGTGACTGAGATTCTGTCCTAAGTTAAGCATGGCGGTTGTCGCACGGTGGAGAGGATGTGATTTAGCACTGCGTACCACCCTTCGCAGAGATATTAATATGTATTTGTCGTGTGACATGAAGTGTAAGATGGCAAAATTTATAACCGGTGTATCAAAGGAAGAATGGTGGGGAACAGATCGCACAACTGTACATTTGCTGTCCACTCACAAATAATATTACACTGATTGTGTTGGGCCTTGAATAACACTTATTGGTCATTAGTGTGTAATAATGACATAATATATATAGTACACTGTTTATTATATTAGAACTAATGTTCTGTATCCTGCCATGGACATTGTTGTGCTTGGATCCTGTCTCATATGAATGAGGCACTCTGGCCACTATTTTGTGTACTTTCACTTGGTAATATTGTGTGTTTATTTTATGAGCTATCTTAGGGGCCTCAGAGGGTGCCTCAATTGAGTTCCTGTGTAATACATGTTTATCTTTATCTTTACATTCCTGTGAATGTTGTGATTCTTCTATGTGTAAGGTTACATTGTCACATTGTACAAATACGGTGTTTCCACGCTGTATATGTGTCTGTTGCTTTTCTTAGTTAGACATGTTTTGCTTGTTGGCTGTTAGTTTGTGATGCTAATCAAATGCTGTAACTTGCATGATATCATATGAGTGCTGGTATTCTTCATGCAAACTTGGGCATTGTTGGGGTAGTTGTCCAGTGAAGCTCCTATGTTGAGGCAACTCTATGTCTGATGGTGGTGGAGTCCATAATGTTGTGTATTGTTGTATAGGAGTAAAGCGTACTATCCGATGTGGGGCACAGGAGTACAACCTGTCGATATATGTTTCATATTAGAGAAAAGAGTACGGTGTGTTAGAAAAACAGTTGCCGGTGTGCATAACAGTAGGCAGAGAGTTGTAGAGCATTAGACTGAAGATATAATAGGTGGTGTTTGATTGTGGTTCTATCATGGACTGAATATTGATAGTGTTCTATGAACATGTGGTTTGTAGGGAATACTGTGTTGTCCTGTGTTACTGGTGACTTGGTACAAATTAATGTATAAAATATTCTGGAAGGTGTGGACAGGGAACTGCTTATGGGTTCCTTGGTAAATGTAGCTATTTTGGTAGGCAGGGAAGGTAACCCAATTTGTCAGCACACAGATGTCATTCTGGTGTGTGTTAACTGAATCAGTGTTGAGATGTTGTGTTTGTTTGCAGTGTCTGATGTGTGTTAACCAAATGTGTTGTGATGTTGTGGCAGTTTGCAGTGGCTGATGTATGTACTCTGTTATTTGTAGCTATGTGTTTACAGCTGGACAAATGAGATCAATCTTCCACTGCTTGTGTGTGTAGGAGCTGTGTGGTGTAGTTACATTGAACTGAGAAGGTGGAGCAGATTGACATTGTTGCATTAGGTGGTCCATTCTAGCAATATCAAGTGTAATCTCATGATAGCAGTGGCACAACTGGAGAAGATAATAAAGTGGGTGATCTGATGATGCAACATTGATTGTTGTATTTAACAATTAGATATGTAGTCACCTTTAAGAAGAATGAGGCAACACAAGAATGATCATGCCAGTCACCAAGGGTTACCTCAGAATAGCAGTAGTACAACTAGAGGGGCAAGGTGGATAATTTGATGGAAGACATTTATGACCTATGGGTTAATTCATGTGTTATATTGTATGGGCTCATTGCTTCATGTGTTTAATATGTCTTCTTTATAATGATAATCATAGATTGTGTTTTCCATTGTTACAGGAGCGGCTGACTAGTTAGTGTCAGCAGGCCTGGGTTCTTGGTGGGATAGTAAATTGTGTCACAACTCTTTGTTTATGTCGTGTCTTGGGGTTTATGTTGTGTAACCAATGTTTTTGTAGTGCCTTATTGTCTGTGCAGTGTTGCTTGTGTCAAGGTTCTTTATTGTGTCAGTCTAACCAGCTATTGCTTGGAGCACCTGTGTTGTGGTACTTGGTGTACCCTGTGGTCTTAAGTGATGTTGATTGGTTGGGGGTTACCCACTGTTGTTGTTTGATATATACAGTTGTCTGTTGTATCTGTAATTGAACATCCCTTATTGAATGCTTTATTCAATGTGTTCGAACACAAATTGTCACAAAAATTTGTAGCAGTTGATAAATAAAGAGCTATTTTGTACTGTTTTTGATTTGTTTGTTTAGTCTCTTTTAGTTTTTACAACCACTATTTCTACCACAATCTAACACCTTAATTCATTGCTTGGGCTCTAACATGGTGTTTCCTGTGTGAACATCTATAAAATAGTTTCTGCCTCTGTCCTGAGATCTCGTATATCTTCTTATCTAATTACTATCATCTTTTTTTTGTCGGTTGAGGCGGTGTGAGGTTCTCTCTCTTTTCACTATTTTTCTTCTTTGGCCGTAACGAAGTCAGAACTACTCTCTACCTCTTAGCACCGTAGTGAAGGAAGCATTAGTCTTTATGATTGTCTCCCTTTGTCTTTTACCATCGACTACAGTTAGTTAGCTAGTTAGTTGGTTAGTTAGCTAGTTAGATAGTTAGTTAGTTGGACAGTTAGTTAGTTAGTTGGACAGTTAGTTAGTTAGTTAGTTAGTTAGGTAGTTAGCTAGCTAGCTAGCTAGTTAGTTAGTTACTTAGTTAGTTAGTTAGTTAGTTAGTTAGTTAACTAGCTAGTTAATTAGTTAGTTAGTTGGTTAGGTAGTTAGTTTGTAAGGTAGTTAGTTTGTTAGGTAGTTAGTTTGTTAGTTAGTTAGTTTGTTAGGTAGTTAGTTAGTTAATTAGTTAGTTAGTTAGTTAGTTAGTTATGTAGTTATTTTGTTAGGTAGTTAGTTAATTAGTTAGTTAGTTAGTTAGTTAGTTAGATAGTTAGTTAGTTAGGTAGTTAGTTAGTTAGGTAGTTAGGGGGGTACGGGGTGCCAGGCATTGGTAGCGCCTTTGGTAATTATGACTCTCATGTCCTTTTCAGGACCCATCCCCCACTGGTCCAAGCCTGATACCCAGCTCGTGCCTGTGGCTCCTAGTAGCTGTCAGCATGCGACAGCGGCCACCCCCCGGGCAACAGCTGTGAGAGGCTGGCTAAACCAGTCATGGGTAGCCGTTTGGGTGTCAAACCAAGCGGTAAACTAGGGTATGCCTACCCAGCATGTGAAGACAGGATTTGGCAGACTGCGCGGAAGAAATCATTCCTGATTCAACGGGCAAGACGGCGTTTACCTGCAAAGCGTTGTGGAACGTAATGAGCACGGCAAGGCACATAGAGCGCCCTGGTCATCCACTGCACCAGTATTCGTCTCCAGTCGCCTCGACTTGTCTTGCCACTGGACTCAGATGGACTCAGGCGAGAGAGTGAGGTCGACGAATTGCGCAACTCTTCCTCACTTTAATCCAAGTCATCGCGCAAGTCATTCCTCATCCAACGTCATATATCACCTTCAAGCCCTGTGGCGATGGGCGAGCGGCGAAGCGGCAGGCGTGGGTACGCTGGCAGCCGTAGTCGCAGGCCTGCACACAGGCGGCTCAGGCCATATGGTCGTCTTCTACTGACCGGAGCAGCAGTGGGATTCGGCAGCCCCCTGAGCGACTGAGCAGCCCTCTATAGGAACACACTGCTCACCTCCATAGCATGAGGAAGGGGCTAGAAAAGTTGCCCTAAACATTGTCTGCTCCATCACTACCTAACCAGCTAGCCTATGTTGGTGGGTACCTTTAACTGCGGTCGACATACAAACAAAGATAAAACAAGCAAAGCTAAAAGAGTAAACCATATTCCCTTAACAATTGGAACTTGGAATGTACGCACCCTACTTGACAGAGACGGCGCGTCGGGTCCAGAGAGACGAACAGCACTGATTGGGAGAGAGCATGTGTGGTGCCGAATGTTGGACAGACCATCGTTTTATTGTCTCGAAAATAAACATTCACATCAGGCCACCACGGCGTCCTCAACGGGTGAAAATGCAAAAAAAGCTAAATGTCAACAGCCTAAACAGCAAGAAAATGCAGCAGTCGTTTGAAAATATGCTGGAAGACCGCCTCAAGCCCAATGCTGCAGCTAAACAGCATACAGAAACAGAATGGAGAGCCCTAGAGGACATAATTTACAACACTGCTATGGAAATCCTGGGGCCAGCCCCCCCCCCCCCCCCTCCCCCCCCCCCCGAAGCATAAAGACTGGTTTGATGAAAATTCCGAAGACATCAACCAATTGCTGGCCGAGAAACATCTTCTCCTCAAGGCACATTTGAATGACCCAAAGTCAACATAAAAAAAAGATGCCTTCAAGAACATTCAGAGAGTAGTGCAGCAGAAACTTCGGCACATGCGGGACTCCTGGCTGAGCAGCAAAGCTGATGAAATTCAGGGCTTTGCTGACAGACATGATATGAAAAACTTCTACGACTCACTGAAAGCGGTCTATGGTCCTACATCACCAGGCATAGTTCCCCTCCTCAGTGCAGATGAGGGAACATTGGTCACCGATAAGAAAGAAATCCTTCAACGCTGGGCAGAGCATTTCAGCAACATCTTAAATGCAACTTCCTTCTTCGATGCTGAAACCATCAACTGCCTTCCTCAAGTTCCCACCAATGAGACACTTGATGACCTGCCAACCATAGTGGAAGTAAACAAAGCCATCCAGCAACTCTCCAGCTGGCAAGGCACCTGGTCCTGACTCCATCCCAGCAGAGATATACAAGGCAGGTGGGCCGGTCCTAACAGAGCAGCTTCACCAAGTCTTTACAAACATATGGGTGAACGAGACCATGCCACAAGATTTCAAGGACGCGTCAATAGTCCACCTTTACAAACGTAAAGGAAACCGCCAATCCTGTGACAACCACCGAGGCATCTCCTTGCTTTCAATTGCAGGGAAGATACTCGCCAGAATTCTTCTCAATCGCCTCACAGCCCATCTCGATCAAGGTCTTCTTCCTGAGAGTCAATGTGGCTTCAGAAAAGAACGTGGAACTGTTGACATGATTTTCGCTGCAAGGCAGCTGCAAGAGAAATGTCAGGAACAGAACTGCGAAATGTTCTCCACTTTCATTGACCTTACCAAGGCTTTTGATACAGTCAGCAGAGAAGGACTGTGGAAGATTATGGCAAAATATGGCTGTCCACGAAAGTTTGTCCAAATAGTGCGGCTATTTCATGATGGCATGCAGGCAAGAGTACAGGAAAATGGTGAACTGTCTGAACCCTTTCCTGTCACCAATGGAGTGAAGCAAGGATGTGTCCTGGCACCAACACTGTTCAGCCTCATGTTTTCAGCCATGTTGATGAATGCCTTCGAGAACGACGACATTGGAATAGACATCAACTACCGTATGGATGGAAAGTTATTCAATCTCAGAAGGCTGAAAGCTAAAACCAAAATTAACAGCGACACTGTCGGAGAGCTCCTGTTTGCTGATGATTGCGCTCTATACGCCAACTCAGAGGCGGACATGCAACATAATGTTTCAGCTTTCTCACATGCCTGTGCCAACTTTGGGCTCAATATCAACTTGGAGAAGACTGTAGTTATGTACCAGCCAGCTCCAGGGAATAATCACACTGTGCCGAATATCAAAGTGAATGATCATAGACTAAGTGTTGTGGACAAATTCACCTATCTTGGCAGCACTGTGTCACAAGCTGCCACAATTGATGACGAGGTGAATGCAAGAATCTCCAAGGCCAGCGCGGCCTTTGGCAGACTGTACAAGAATGTATGGGACAGAACTGGAATAAGCCTGCAAACAAAGCTAAAAGTCTACAAAGCAGTTGTATTATCCACACTGCTATATGCTTGTGAAACCTGGACTGTTTATCAGCGACACGCTAGGAAATTAAACCACTTCCACACAGTCTGCCTAAGGAAGCTACTGAAGATTAAATGGCAAGACAAGATTCCAGACACTGAAGTCATAGAAAGAGCGTCCATGCCCAGTATCCACACTTTCCTGATGAAGAATCAGATTCGCTGGGCTGGTCACTTGACCCGCATGCCAGATCACAGGCTCCCTAAACGAATTTTTTACAGCGAACTGCGTTGTGGTAAACGCTCCCAAGGTGGCCAGAGGAAACGCTTTAAAGACACTCTGAAAATCTCACTGAATGCTTTTGGAATTCATCATGAAACCTGGGAGGCTGCAGCCAGAGACCGAAATTCGTGGCGTGCATCATTACGCAAGGGTGCAGTCATATGTGAGGCAACCAGGACTGCAAGAGCTGTAAAGAAAAGGCAGGACAGAAAAACCACTGCAGGAAATCCTCCTCCAGAAACGTCAAGCATTCTTTGCCCACATTGTCAAAGAACATTTCGAGCCAAAATAGGCCTTATCAGCCATCTTAGAACCCACGGCTCCATACCTTCAACCCCACTGGATGAAATTAATGGTCATCATCATTCTTGATGGACAAACAACAGGTAGTTAGTTAGTTAGTTAGTTAGTTAGTTAGTTAGTTAGAGAGTAGTTAGTTAGGTAGTTAGTTAGTTAGTTAGTTATTTAGTTAGTTTGTTAGGTAGTTAGTTTGTTAGTTAGTTTGTTTGTTAGATAGTTAGTTAGTTAGCTAGTTAGTTAGTTAGTTAGGTAGTTAGTTAGTTAGTTAGTTAGTTAGTTAGTTAGTTAGTTAGTTAGTTAGATAGTTAGTAAGTTAAGTAGTTAGTTTGTTAGGTAGTTAGTTTGTTAGGTAGGTAGTTAGTTAGTTAGTTAGTTAGTATTATGGATTAGGTCTGCTCACTGTCTCAGAGAGTCAGCTGGTGAAGTTAGAGCGCATATAGAACGACGCTAAGCGGGTCATTCTGGGATGCACTAGAGACACCCCAGTAGTGTGTATGCGTTACATCCTTGGTCTGCCGACTGTTGCTGGTAGGCTCAAGGTGATGCAGGCGAAGGCATACCTCAGAGTAACTGCAGACACAGACCACCCACTGCATGAGGCGCTGGACACAGTTAAGGGTCAGCGACTGATAAGAGGGAAATCATGGATGGCTCAGGCGGAGGATGCGATCAGACAAGTGTGCCCCTTGGAGAACATTAGCGTGAGAGGAGTGGGTCAGAGTGCCAGCGGAGCAGTCAGACTTGTGCAGAGTTATAATCACATTAAGCCGGGAGTGCAGGGAATGGCCAGCATGGGCCACGGAAGTGGAAATCCAGGAACTAATTCAGGACAATGCTCACCCGGGTGATGTGATTATCTACACAGATGGTTCGGTATTGAGAGGTAGTAGAAGTGCCTGGGGTTTCTTGGCTAAAGCTAATGGTCGATGTTTGGGGCAGGAGAGCCTGGCATATGATACCACAACATCCAGCTTAAGAATGGACGTGGAGGCAGTCACTGCGGTTCTCCGCTGGATGGAGAGTACGACACACACACACACACACATCGACTCAGAAAGCATGCTGACGAGGGTAAGGACGGGAAGACTTCGTGCGGAGTGGCTTGCTTCGCTTCGGAGGTCACGGGTGACAAGCATCGCCTGGATCTTTACTCCGGGGCATGCCGGTGTGCTGGGAAATGAACAGGCGGACATATTGGCTGGCTCTGGAGAACTTGGTGGAGTATTGATACATGACAAGGCAGACGTGGTTGCGCCTTGTGGGAGCACGTTGCACACATTGAGGGAGCAAATGGATTACCATGGTCTGGCAAGAATGAGACAACGAGTATCACGAAGTCTTGATGATAAGTGCGTGATATGGTCGTTGTCTAGGTAACGATACTCCTGGTGTGTCAATTGAGCTATCTAACTGTCTTACAAAATAACTCACCCCCGCAGTGCACATTCTCCCGTCATTAAACAAGATTGAGTTGGCGCACATAATCCTTTATTGCAGAAAGAACACGGACAAACGGAACACCACTCTATATCCAGAAACAATATAATCACAGAACAGTGGTTCTCAACCTTTTTTGGCCCGTTCCCCCCTTCACCATATTTTCAGAACGTCATTCCCCCCCTTCCTATCAAAAATTTGGCCCGCCCCCCCCCCTTCACAGTATTTTCAGAACGTCATCCCCCCCCCCCCCCCCCCCCTTTCATATTTCCTATCTAAAAATCCCCCACCCCTATACAGTATACGTCAAAATGTAAGGTAAATTTAATAGCACATACTAAAACAAGTCTAGACATCCACATAAAACATGATTTGTGGGTCTACTGACTTATAAAATGAATTTTAGAAGGATGAGACGTACTTAACTGTAAAGTATGAAGGGAAAAACAATATCAAGTAATCGGTTCTTGTATTAATGCGATCTTGAAATGGTCTTCATTCCCCCCCCCCTGGAAACCCTAAAATTCCCCCCTAGGGGGGAATTCCCCACCGGTTGAGAACCACTGCCATAGATTATAAATATCCTCCTCACAACTTAACATGCACACATCACTGTCTTCTCAAGCCTGCTTCATACCAATCCACAAGACAGGTAATCCAGCTACTATCCACGGTTGGACCTCACACATCACAACCCACACACTGGGTCTAGTCTCCGCTAGCTATCCAACCCACTTTGGGTTCAGGCCTCCACTCACTATAAAACCCACTCTGGGTTCAGGCCTCCATTAACTATCCAACCCCCCACGGGGTTTTAGGCCTGCATTCACAACTGGGAGAACAACACAACAAAAGATCTGACCCACAGTCAGTCTAAGCTCCCACGTATTAGCCCACCGATCCGCTCGGCGCCAAAACATCAACTGTCTTAAGCGACCCGACTCTCAGCCGGTCCCAGCTTCAACTGCCCAGTCAAAGTTTTCCACTGTCTTTTAACCCTCTGTGTAGCCCCTCCCTGGGCTCCCCACAACATTACACCCCAGCCTAAAACTGTCTCTCTCCCCATCCACCTTGGGGGTCTCCACTCACCCTCACCATTATTTTTCATGGCTGGTTGTTTTTCTCGTAGTCTCGCTGCTGGGGTCACTCACCTCAATGTCAATGACCCAGGCATATGTCAACGAGTAGTGACGAAGGGATCTGGCCGACGCTCAACGCTCAGAGGAAAGGCGAGACGGACTTATAATCAGATTGCTACTGGTACTATTAGTGTTGAAACTCTTCGCTGGCTACTGAGGATGGGGACGGAGCACTTATGGGAATGCCCCGAATGCTGTGATGTCGATTCCTAAATCAATCAATCAATCAATCAATCAATCAATCATTAGTTAGTTAGTTAGTTAGTTAGTTAGTTAGTTGGTTAGTTGGTTGGTTAGTTGGTTGGTTAGTTGGTTAGTTAGTTAATTAGTTAGTTAATTAGTTAGTTAGTTAGTTAGTTAGTTAGTTAGTTAGTTAGTTAGTTAGTTGACAGATCATCCTCATTACACATAGAACCACTCAGTCTATAAGTTCTGATCCCCTTCTCAGTAAATCCGGCAGTGTGTAGCGACTCACGACACCAGTTCAGTGTTGGTTTATTATAGCTTCCTGCGTCTGCATTTTCTGTCTAGTTGAATGTAAACTGAAAAGAATTTACAGAATATTTGGAGGTGATAGGTTCGAATCCCAGTAGGTAACTAAAGCTGTCAATTCTTTTTCTTGTCTATTGCGTCCGTAGTCAGCTATGTGGCGAAAAAGTAACGGATGCAATTCATATTCCCGAATTCCGCGTTCAAACACAGCTGAGGGGATTTGGCAGTTGACCGGCTTGCGCTAATTTTTCACACAATGGTATAAGCGCCGACATTCAGATAGCAATAGCAACTATTGCACGCAAACTGGCCATGAAATCAGAAACAGCCCAAAATGCTGGTGTTGACTGCGACGTACTATTAAGGATATTAAACTAACTTACAAATGCGTCCTCTGGTCTCTGCTACTTTCTTCTACTTCTATGGGAGCCAAACAAACATATTTATTTATTTATTTATTTATTTATTTATTTATTTATTTATTTATTTATTTTATTTTAATGTAAAGAAGGTAGTTTTCGATAGCTTTTCTTCTTGACAGTGACAATGTTTGTCTCTGTAGTGCTGGGGACAACAAAGGATATACAGGCGTGATGAGAGTTTATTTCATAGGAGAGTTTGTTTCATAGAAGAGTGCTGACAATTCCTTAGACAGTCAGTATGAGCAATTTTTATATTTTGGAAAGGCTACCTCTGAAAGACAACGTGTCACATACATCAGAAAGAGACAGCCTTAAATATTTGGCCACATTATGGGAAGACACAAACTGGAACATGGTTTCACAACAGAAACGATTTGTGGAAAGATAGATAGATGAAGACGCCGTCGGAGATCGCAATTTGTGGAGAGGCTTGATCGCCCACGCTAGCCAGTAAGGCAGTGGATGATGATGATGAACTGTTTGCATTTTGTATTGTTATATCCTGCTGCAGCCGGGACTTCTAGTATCTAGAGGTGTGTTAGTTTAGTTTAATTTACTTTAGTCGATAGGTAACCATCATGGCACACGGGTGTAACCCATAAGTGCTCCGTTCTACTCCTAACTCAAGCCTGATTCCGGAAAATCTCAACTCAGTGCACGAACTCAGTAGCACCGACGAGGATCCTGAAATACTTTGGGTAGATATTTAACTTGAAATTTCGCCCGCAGCGCCGTTAGGATACTCTTTTTCTATTTCAAACTGTAAAGAGATATTTTTAAGTGCGTAACAATACACACGGGCGTCCGATCTCACTACCCAGAGACCAGGGGAAGTTTTGTTACTAGAATTCCGCGTGAAAAAATCCCGGCCCTCACGGAGGTTTGAACTTGGGACCTCGAGCACTCGAGACGGACACCATACCTCGAGGCCAATCAACCCCACCCCTCCACTAAACTAAATTAAACTAATCTAGAGGTGTGTTAGCTCTTATCGCCTTCAGTATCTTCTGTTGCCTTTTGTACCCCGATGGACCCAGTACTTAAATTAAAACATCATCATCATCAAGTGCTTTGTCGATTGTCCTGTGCGATCATGCTTCCCCAGATACTGTAATCTCCACCGGCATTGATCAATTCGTGTGTTGACTCCCTTCCGTGTCATGACAAAAGACTGTCAAGACTTTTCTCACGCTGCCTTCATGTCGGTTTCCGGTAACGAGCGGACGTGTCTTCACATGCTCTCTCGATTTTTGAATATTTTAACAAGTTTACTTAATTCAATCGCGATGTTGTGTATATCATTGTGTTCGTTCTAAGAGTGGATCTACATACTACTCAACACTTCAAGTTTATGTGACCGTTTATTCAGTGAAATGAGGAATTCTTTGTGATATGTGATGGTAAGAGCAGCCGTTTTTGAATGTTACCAATTATCGATCCACGTCAGCGAGAGAATTAGCCATGCGGGGCTAACAAGTGATAATCACCACGCACGCCCTACAGAAGGGCCGGCGCTTTTATTTACTCCATTATTGTGCTGAATTTACACACTCTCAACTGTCAAGTTTATGTGACTGTTTATTTAGTTAAATGAAGATTTCATTGTGACACGTGAGGGTAAGAGCATCCATTTTTGATTTTTACCAATTATTGATTCACGACAACGTGAGACTTAACTATGTGTGACTAGCAAGAGATAAGCGCCACGCACGATCTACAGAAAGGCCTGCAGTTTTATTTACTCCTTGCCTTGTCGAGCTGCCTATATTGCCAACATGTCCTTTCAACTTACGATCACCAACTGTGTCAAAGCGATGTGAAAATGTAAACAAAAACAAGACGGGACAAAAGTTAGTTAGCACACCAGCTCAGTGACTGAATCGATCATCTTCATCACCAACATCCATCACGTTGTCTAGTGAACAATCTAGTGAACTAGTAGACACTGATGTCCAGCTGGACAAACAACACAATTCGCCAGCTCAATCTTATCAAACTAACACATCACCTTCAAAGACGCTTTCTTCGGCCGAAACACAGAGCCACAATGATTGTTGTCGTGATCTAATTCAGGCTTTGGAGACGAGGTTAAAAGATTTTATTACCAACAACACCACTAACATTATTGCGGAGTTTAAAAAAGAAAGCATTCTTCTTCGAGAGGAAATCCGAATTCTTAAAGAAGAGAAGGAGACTTTTAAAACATCCACACATGCCTTGAAACTAAAGCGTGCACAGTCATTTCATAAAAGTGCACAAACAGAAAGTATCCATTTTGTTGTAGATGCGTGTGTTACCAGTGAATGTTCGTCGCATAGTGACATACAGATAGTTTCTACAAGCAACAAAACCACCACTAAACCTGTAGAACGCACACCATCTATCTACCTCATCGATGTGCATGTCAGCAACAGGTTCCAGGCCTTAAGTGTAGACTCTCCAGCAGCAGACTTGGAATCACAGAGCTCAGTCGTTACCACTACTGGATATCAACAACCAACGCAAGCAAGATATAATAAACAAAAACACAAGAAAGACGACAGTGACCAGTGGCAACAACAGTCCAAGCGGACACGGCAACAGCGTGAAATAACCATAGATCACAGTGCAACACATGTCGTCATTGGAGACTCCCTGCTGAAGGGAATCTATAGTGATCGCATGTCATCTTCTGACAGCGAATCAACTTCAATCTACCCTGTACCAGGCGCTGACATTGACAGGCTGACCGCTACACTGCGACGATTCCAAGTGAACGACCGAATTAGGAGAGCAACATTCCATATTGGTGTTAATGACATAATGGATAATAAAATCATCAGCACCTCACAACTAGCTACATTGGAGGTGCTGTTGCGCAATAGATTTCCGAAATCATCTTTGTTTATTTCATCCATCATTCCACCATGTTACGGGTTCCAGCGTCGTACAGCCGATGTTGCTAATCTAACGTTATATACATTCTGTAAAAATAATAGCATGAATTTCATAAATAACACCCCTTACTTTACGTCACCGTCCGGAGCTCCTAAGAAAAAACTATACAGGGATCAAATACATTGTTCCAAGCTAGGAAGTAGCTTCCTAGCGAAGAACATAAAATATCCCGAACGTGCACAACAACCAGCACCAGTTACAGGAGTGAACCGAACTTCACCTCCGGCAACAGCCATCTCACTGTGTTCAGAAAACACTCCTTCTCTTCCCACACCACCCTTACCTGTACCCCAGGAACACAATGTTGTGAATAGCAACCCAAGCTCCAATCCAAATGTTGCTAAATATGATACTTTGTTTCCTACCTTGCCCCGTAAAACAGTCTCCCTCTATGATGTCAAAGGGGACACCGTTAAACAATGGTGCTGTGCCGTCGATGCCTGCTTCCAATGTAGGCACTTCCAGTGACACTCATAGCAATCCCTCGCTGGACGGTAATCTACAACCCTATGAGTGGAACCGTCAACTTCAGCAGCTAATGCGATACAATCCTGCAGCCCTGCACCAAGCATTCATGATATCACTCCAGCAAAGATATTTTCCTGCCCCCTCTAACAGCCTTAACTATTTCTAAATAAAGTTTCAAAATCCCTGCAATTTGTATACCACAAGCGACATCTTCCTTTTAGTTTGTAATGTTCGCTAATCACGATCAGTGGCTCAGCAAAAATGGTCTATATATAGGCCATCTCAACATCTTTCATCTGCTCAACAAATTACCTGAGCTCTCGGTAATACTGTCCAAACAGTTCCATGTGTTTGGAATCACAGAAAGACGTCTTAACGACAAAATAACCGACTCCGAAATCTCACTTAAGGGGTTTAAAGTAATTCGGAAAGATGCAAATCAAAAATTAGAGACAGGTATTGCTGTATACATTTCCAATTCTCTCAACTGGTCCCGTAGAAGTGATCTCGAGACAGTAGAGATAGAATGTGTTTGGTTAGAGGTGAAGCAAGCCAGCCAACAGCCGTTTCTCATTGGATACCTATATAGGAATCCTTGTGCCGGGTACAGTTGGTATGACTGCTTCACTACAATGATGGATAGAGTGTTTACAGCAGGTAGAGAAGTTATGATACTAGGTGACTTCAACATAGATATTAGTAAATCCAACCAGACATGGGACGATATCATTCTTTCTTACAATTTCAAACAACTAATAAACCGTCCCACAAGGGTTACTGACACATCCTCAACTATAATTGATCATATATATGTTACTTGTCCAGATAATATTATTGAATGTTCTGTTCCTGTTTGTACAGTTAGTGACCACTACCCGGTATGTTGTACATGGTCAAGAATTGGGTTCAAACCTCTTAAACATAAACATGTAAGTATCAAATTTAGGAATTATAAAGCATTCAACCAAGATTTATTTTTGCAAGACTTAAGAAAAGCAGCCCTTGATCACGTTTACCAACTTCCTGACCCGGACGATGCATTAGCTTTCTGGACGAAGACAGTCTACAATGTGTTCGATAAACACGTGCCAATCAAAGAAGTTCGAGTCAAAAATCAACATACATCCCCATGGGTCACTAGAGAAGTGCTGGAAATCATGAGAGAGCGAGATTTTAGCACACAAAATAGACTTCATCAATTACCGCAGACTAAGGAATAAAGTTAAATATGAAATTCGTAGGATAAAAAAAGATCATTTTAAAAATTTGATTGTAGATTAATTCAAACAGTACAAATATATGGAAGGCTATTAACTTGCTAACCAATAAGAAACGCCCTACAGAATCAGCAATACCAAATTCTATAACATGCGATGAATTCAGTTGGTTCTTTCAATCAGAAATAGAGAATCTAAAGTCTGCAATACCAGACTCATCGTGTAATTTAAGTTCACTGGCATCATTCTGTGAGGAGAAGTGCGCCAGAAATATTCTCGCTGAGATTCCTTTAATGTCTGTTGCAGACGTTCATAAATATCTCCTGAACCTCAAATCAACAAACTCACACGGCCTAGATGGTATCAGTAATATAATTCTTCGTTGTGCTGCACCAGTCATTAGCGAGTCCTTAACGTTCATATATAACCAGTGCCTGGCCAAAAACTACTTTCCATCTGCATTTAAAATTGCTAAAGTGTTTCCGCTTATTAAAAATGGCTCAATCGATAATAGCGTTTTGGGTAATTATAGACCTATTTCCTTACTATCGTCGCTATCAAAACCACTAGAAAAACACATTCATATAATAACGTTACAGCATTTAATTAACAATGATCTAATAATTAACAGTCAATCTGGGTTTCGACCTAAATATTCTTGCCATAGTGCTCTAACAAAAATGACCGATAACTGGCACTTAAACATCAACAACGGTAGAATTTGTGGAGCGGTGTTTGTAGACTTTAAAAAAGCTTTTGATATGGTAGATCACGATATTTTAATTAGAAAACTAAAGCAAATGAAGGCAAGCACCAACATGGTGAACATAATTACGTCATTTCTATCCGACAGGCAACAAGTCGTGTCTTTTAACAACTGTCTATCAAGACCCACACAGCTTAATATTGGTGTGTTTCAGGGCTCAATACTAGGTCCGCTGCTTTTTGCAGTTTATATTAATGATCTTCCTTTATATATCAATACAACTTGTGATCTATTCGCAGACGACTGTACTATATATACTAGTCAAGAAAACCGTAGTGAATTAGAGAATTCTTTACAAAAGGAACTTGATAATCTTACTAGATGGAGCAATGAAAACCGTATGCAAATTAACATCGACAAAACCAAATCCATGCTAATAACGACCAGACAAAAACTACAGACACTAGCCATAATTGGATCACCGCTCGAACTCCGCATGGGCACGTTACCTATAGTTAATGTGACTGAACATAAAACACTAGGACTTTTAATAGACAGCCATTTGAACTGGAGCTCTCATGTTCACCCTCTTACCAAGAAAATAGCACAAAAAGTTTACCAACTTGCTAAAATTCTGCACTTCCTGGACGAAAGCACACGAAAAATATTCTATACATGCTATATCCAATCACATCTCGATTACTGTTCCACAGTTTGGGATGGTTGCCCTAAATCTAATTTAAAACGACTATGTTCTCTACAAAACCGCGCTATTCGTCTGGTTTCTGACATAAAGCACGTTGAAAGTAATAATTTGTACAGTCATCTAAGACTTCTACCACTACAAAAGCGCTTCCTTTTCAACAAAGCCAAATTAGTGAATAAAATTATATCTCAAAATACCCCAGAGTATCTTCTGCCGCTGATTCAATCTAATGCAATGAACAGCAAGCGCCTAAATTTGTTACATGTCTCAAAGCCTAGATTGGACCTATACAAAACATGTTTCGCCTATTCTGGTGCTCACTTATGGAATGATCTGCCTCCAGATCTGAAAACTCCAATGAGTCCCTACACATTTAACCGAAAACTCTTTCAATACTTAATCCATACCGACTATATGCCACCATAATTCATTTACTGGTATAATTGTTCAGTATACTTGTTCATTATAATTGTTTAACTATAATTGTTCACTATATATGTGTGTGCGTGTGGGAGCGAGAGAGAGAGAGAGAGAGAGAGAGAGAGAGAGAGAGAGAGAGAGAGAGAGTGAGAGAGAGAGAAAGAGAGAGAGAGAGAGAGAGAGAGAGAAAGTGGGTGTCAGTGAGAGGGAGAGAGTGAATGCGTGTGTGCGCACGTGCATGCGTGTGTGTGGAGAGAGTGATTGAGCGAGAAATGGTGGGAGAATGTGTCAGTGCATGCATTCGTACGTGTATGTGTGAGAGTGAGTGAGGGAGTGTATGCGTGCGTGCATGCGTTCATGTGCATGCGTTTATGTGTATGTGTATGTGTGAGAGAGTGTGATTGAGAGAGTGAGTGTGTGTGTGTGTGTGAAGGATTGTGTGTTAGAGAGTGAGACAGTGGGAAAGTTGATGTGTTAGTGTGTGTGTGTGTGAGCGCGCACATGCGTGTGAGTGTGTGTATATGAAAGAATACAGAGAGAGAGAGAGAGAGAGAGAGAGAGAGAGAGAGAGAGAGAGAGAGAGAGAGAGAGAGAGAGAGAGAGAGCTGAGCTGAGCAGATGCATGTCATGTAACACGCATGTTATGTAACACGCGAATCCATATGTTTGTGTATTCTCATCTGTCATATTATCAGTTAAATACCATTTGATTTTATCATGCATAATATAAACTCATGTTCATTACTGTAGTTTTAGTGAGTGAGTCAGTGAGTGTGAATGAGAGACAGAACGAGTGAGCGTGAGAGTGAATGAGTGAGCGGGAGAGTGAATGGGTGAGCGGGAGAGTGAATGAGTGAACGGGAAAGTGAATGAGTGAGCGGGATAGTGAATGAGTGAGCGTGAGAGTGAATGAGCGGGAGAGTGAATGCGTGAGAGTGAATGAATGAGCGGAAGAGTGAATGTGTGAGCGTGAGAGTGAATGTGTGTGTGTGTGTGTTGTGAGAGAGAGAGAGAGAGAGAGAGAGAGACGAGAGAGAGAGAGAGAGAGAGAGAGAGAGAGAGAGAGAGAGAGCATCACTATTTTTACGTCACATACATTTTATGTACACATTTTTCTCCATGTTTAACATTTTTATGAGACTGCTGATGACAAGTGTCAGTGTATGTGTGTGAGTAAAGTGTGGGAGTTTGTTCATACTAGTTTCAATACTAACGTGAGACATTTTGTATGTGTCTAGATGTGAGGAAGTGTGAGTGTATGTGGAGGATGTGTGTGAGTGTGGGGATATGTGTGGGTGGGGTGTGTGTGGGTGGGGGTATGCATTTGGATGGGTTGGGGTGTGTGGGTTTTGGTGGGTAGTGGTATTTGTGGGTGTTGGTGGGATGTGTGGATGGATGTGTGGGGGTGAAAGTAGGGGTGTTGGAATGGGTGTGGGGGATGTGTGTATGGGTGGAGGATATGTGTATGGGACGGATGCAGGGGATGTGTGTTTATGTGGGTGGAGATGTGTGGATGGTTTGAGGAAGTATGTGTGGGAGGCGGGGTTGTGTGGGTAGGGGATTGTGTTGGGTGGATTTGGGATGGAAGGGCGGGTGGGGAGAAGTGTATGGTGTGTGGGTTTGAGATATGTGTGCGGTGTGTTGGTGGGGGATGTGTGAATGATGTGTGGGTGGAGGGTATGTTTGTGGTGGTATGGGTGGAGGATAGTGTGTGGTGTGGGGGATTGTGTGTGATGGGTGTGGGGAATGTGCGTATGGGTGGGGTATATGTGTGGGTGAGCAGGGGATTGTGGTGGTTGGGGGAAGTATGTGGGGGAGTGTGGGTGGGAGATGTGTGTGTGTGGATGGGGAATGTGTGGGTCGGGGTGTGTGTGTGGCTTAGGGATGTGTAGGTGGGTGAGGGAGTTGTATGTGTCGGGGTGGGATGTGTGAGTGGGTGGAGGATGTGTGTGGGGGTAGGGGTATTGTGATCGAGAGATGTTTGGTTGGGAGTGGGTGGGTGGGGGTGTGTGGGTGCGTAGTGGAGGATGTATGCGTGAGTGAGTGTGTGTTGGTGTACGGGTAAGGAATGCGTGTGTGGGTGGGGAGAGGTGTGTGGTGTGTTGGTTGGTGATATTGTGTGGGTGAGGTATGTGTGTGTGTGTGGGGGATTTTTGTGGTGTGTGAGTGGGGGTATGTGGGGTGGATGGGTAAGGGTATCTGTGTGGGTGTGGGTGGGGATATTGTGTGGTATCTGGGTGGGGGATATGTGTGTGGTGTGTAAGTGGGGATGTGTTGGTGAGGGATATGTGTGTATGTGGTGCGTGGGTTGGGAATAGTGCGTGGTAGGGGGTGATGTGATGTGCGGGTGGGGGATTGTGTGGTGGGGGATTAGGTTAAGGCATGTGTGGGTGGGTGGAAGTTGTATGTGTGGGTGGTGGGGTGTGTGTGAGTGGATTGTGGATGTATGGGTGGTTAGGGAGATGTGTGTGTGTTGGGGGGGGGGGGGGGGGGTAGGGACATGTCGGTTGGTGGGGATGTGTGTGTATGGTTTGGGGATGTGTGAGTGGATGTGTGGGTTGGTGGGGGATTGTGTGTGTGGGTGGGGAATATGTTATCGATGGAGATGTGGCTGGGGGATGGGTGGTTTGAGGTGTGGGTGGGGAGAGGATGTGTGGGGTAGGATGTGGATGGGCGTGGGTTGTGTGGGTTGGTGGGGGAATGTTTGTGGGTGGCGAGTGTGTTTTGGTTGGGGGATCAGGTGAGGGCAGTGTGTGTGGGTGGGGGATGTGCGGGAGGGGGATGGGTCGGTTGGTGTGCGTGTGTGTCGGTATGTGGGGGTGTGTATGTGTCCCTTGGTGCGCGTGTGTGTGGGTAGGTGGGGGTGTTGTGTGGGTGGGGTGATGTATGGATAGGTGGGAGATGGGCTTCATAACATGGTAATTAGCCTTGTTTATGTTTACAATATTCATTTCACAATGTTTATTTTTCTTCCTGTGTAAATGTATAATGCTCTTGATGAACGAAAGACGACTGATTGGAAGGGCCGAATGTAAGACGGGCCTGCGCGCCCAATTTGTGACCCTAATAAAGTTGATTTGATTTGATTAGATTTATATCTCTTTTTCCAAAAATCTTTCCAGTTGCAGTTCCAGTCTTTGTCTTCTCATAATGTAACCACACACAAAAATGATTACTGCCTTTTCTGATGTTTGTGATAAGTTGTCTTTGCGACTTATCTTCCCTCAATATATCCAGATTGCACATTTTGGCTGTCCAATTAATTTTCAGCATTCTTCTATAAAACCACATCACCAGAGCTTCCGTGTATTTTTTTAAAGTCTATTTACTAAATGTCCAGGATTCACAGCCGTATGTTAAAACTGGTTCTATGTAACATGCAAGAAGTCTTTTTCTGACTTTAAAGGATAGTGAATTATTGCACAAAACCTTCTTCATTTGAGTTGTTTTTTTTCGTATCCTATTTTTAGGACATTGCAGTCAACACCAGGATTTTTCAGCTGTTCTTGATGTCTTGGCAAGATTTACGTTCAGTAGTTTGCCATTGCTTTCTGAACGACCGGCTCACATACCTTTCCGTAAGAAACCAGCGTGACTCGATCCATTGCCGAATCTCGTGCAGCTGTGTTTCGTACGTGGGTATACGGGATTACGAACAGCACCTTAAATCCTTCGCCAGGGAGACCAGCTAAACGTTAAACTTGCCCAGGAATCTCAAACAGCCAAAATGCTGGGATGACTGCTATGTCCTGTGAAGGACATGCAGCTAAATAAAGTCTTTTTTTTACAGAATGCAGTGATTGCTTGTCCTATTCTGCTCTTTATCTCAGTGATGCATCTTCTATCAGATGTTATCCATGTACCTAGATATCTGAATTTCTGCACTTGCCCCAAAATAACGTCCTGTACTTTAACTGCACAGAGAGTCTCCGTGGCGAAGTGATCAAGCCGTCTGCCTCGCGCTCCAAAGGTTGTGGGTTTGATTCCGGGCTGCATCATTCGGTTCACGGGGGTCGTCGCTGGAGCTACGGAGTTCGAGCGTTATGCGGCGCTTTCGGCAGTCTTCTCTGCGGAAAGAGGCCGAGCCATATGGGATAAAACCCGATGCAATGAAGTCGATCAGATCGATTTTTAAGACTTTAAATTGCACATTTAGGCACAACCTTTTTCTTTGATATCAACATGGCTTCTGACTTTCTATTATTCAAGCTGAGGCCCATTTTGTCACATTCTACAACCACTGTATCTACCACTTCAAGTAGTATAGGTCAGCGTCGCCGAAAGGAAAAGAGCCCTTGCTCTGACACATGCGGTGTGCTGATGCTGAGGTAGTGGGGTTAACTCTTTCACGGTCAATTAGACAAAAATGTTGACTTCTCCTCCTTGACTTGGCGACGTACATTAAAAGTACCTCTGTAATCGGAGTGGGTTCACCTGATGGCGAGGCACATTGGTTATAGGGAAAGCTAATCCACACGCAAAATTTAGTCCAGTTCTATTGTAGAAGTAGCGTGTATGGACTACGCTTTAGCGCACAAAATAAAACATTTTTCCTGTGGAGGTTATGGTTTTCTTGTTGCCCTTGACAGATAAAAATACCAACACCTTCTCAAGGATTCGAACAAAAACATGACATTCTATCCATTCGGCCAGCCGCTACTCGCTATGCACCGATACAAGAAAGCTAATTGCAACAAGAAATGCTATAATGAACAAATAAACCCAGAATTGATTCAAATATCACTGCGATGTTGTAGTTACTGTGTACGTACGTCTACCTGTAAATTGGTGTTCAATTTTCTCCTGTCTACATTTGCTATAATATCAGCAGCAATACGGACAACCGAACGGTTGTGAAATCTTCACCGCCGAAGTTTGATCTATCGCCCATTACGTGATGTGCATTAATTGCTACTCTCCAAGATAATTATTTATTTAACAAAATGACAACACTATCTACTGTTATATTTGCTGAATATATCTACTATTTGTTCAATTTAAAATTTAATTAAAGAAACAGGACATGGGATTGTTAAAGACATACCAGGCATGGTTTGTTATTTTGATTATTCTGTTTAATTTCACAGAAGAAATAGTCACTCACTGATTTCAAAATTATTTTTGAATTAACTTCGATGTTTATAGAATGGGTACAGTCCAAACATTCCGTATTGTAATGTGATGAAGACATACTGATATGAAAAAGTGGTATAGAACTGTCTCCTACAGCTTGTAAATGTAGTGTGATAGAGGCTAGAGGCAACATGAGGGCTAGATAAATTAGCTGGTACATGATGGCAGAGCTAAAGACGCCAGAGCATTTGTGGTCGTCCTTGAAAGGCGGAAATTGATGTGTCTGTGCTTGTTAACTACAGTTCTTCCCCTTCTTCTTCAACTTCTCTCTTCTACTTATTGTTGTTGTTGTTGTTGTTGTTGTTGTTGTTGTTTGTCTTGAAAAAATGTCCCCTGGTCTCTGGGTAGTGAGATCGGACGCTCGTGTGTATTGTTGCGCACGTAAAAAATCCCTTGGCAGTTGGAAATCGAAAAATAGTATTCTAACGGCGCTGCCCGGGTAAAATTTCGAGTTAAATATCTACCCAAAGTATTTCAGGATCCTCGTCGGTGCTACTGAGTTCGTGCACTGAGGTGAAATTTTCTGGAATCAGGCTTGAGTTAGGAGTCAAACGGAGCACTTATGGGTTACACCGTGTGCCGTGATGGTTATCTATCGACTAAAGTAAATTAAACTAAACTAACACACCTTTAGATACTAGAAGTCCCGGCTGCAGCAGGATATAACAATACAAGATGCAAACAGTTCATCATCATCATCCACTGCTTTACTGGCTAGCGTGGGCGATCAAGCCTCTCCACAAATTGGGATCTCCGACGGCGTGGATCAATTCGTGTGATGTCTCCCTTCCGTGCCATGACAAAAGACTGTCAAGACTTTTCTCACACTGCCTTCATCTATCTCTCTTTCCACAAATCTTTCCAGTTGCTGTTCCAGTCTTTGTCTTCTCATAATGTAACCACACACAAAAATGATTACTGCCTTTTTCTGATGTTTGTGATAAGTTGTCTTTGCGACTTATCTTCCCTCAATATATCCAGATTGCACATTTTGGCTGTCCAATTAATTTTCAGCATTCTTCTATAAAACCACATCACCAGAGCTTCCGTGTATTTTTTTTTAAGTCTATTTACTAAATGTCCAGGATTCACAGCCGTATGTTAAAACTGGTTCTATGTAACATGCAAGAAGTCTTTTTCTGACTTTCAAGGATAGTGACTTATTGCACAAAACCTTCTTCATTTGAGTTTGTTTTTTTTTCGTATCCTATTTTTAGGACATTGCAGTCAACACCAGGATTTTTCAGCTGTTCTTGATGTCTTGGCAAGTTTTACGTTCAGTAGTTTGCCATTGCTTTCTCAACGACCGGCTCACATACCTTTCCGTAAGAAACCATCGTGACTCGATCCATTGCCGAATCTCGTGCAGCTGTGTTTCGTACGTGGGTATACGGAATTACGAACAGCACCTTAAATCCTTCGCCAGGGAGACCAGCTAAACGTAAACTTGCCCAGGAATCTCAAACAGCCAAAATGCTGGGATGACTGCTATGTCCTGTGAAGGACATGCAGCTAAATAAAAGTCTTTTTTTTTTACAGAATGCAGTGATTGCTTGTCCTATTCTGCTCTTTATCTCAGTGATGCATCTTCTATCAGATGTTATCCATGTACCTAGATATCTGAATTTCTGCACTTGCCCCAAAATAACGTCCTGTACTTTAACTGCACAGAGAGTCTCCGTGGCGAAGTGATCAAGCCGTCTGCCTCGCGCTCCAAAGGTTGTGGGTTTGATTCCGGGCTGCATCATTCGGTTCACGGGGTCGTCGCTGGAGCTACGGAGTTCGAGCGTTATGCGGCGCTTTCGGCAGTCTTCTCTGCGGAAAGAGGCCGAGCCATATGGGATAAAACCCGATGCAATGAAGTCGATCAGATCGATTTTTAAGACTTTAAATTGCACATTTAGGCACAACCTTTTTCTTTGATATCAACATGGCTTCTGACTTTCTATTATTCAAGCTGAGGCCCATTTTGTCACATTCTACAACCACTGTATCTACCACTTCAAGTAGTATAGGTCAGCGTCGCCGAAAGGAAAAGAGCCCTTGCTCTGACACATGCGGTGTGCTGATGCTGAGGTAGTGGGGTTAACTCTTTCACCGGTCAATTAGACAAAAATGTTGACTTCTCCTCCTTGACTTGGCGACGTACATTAAAAGTACCTCTGTAATCGGAGTGGGTTCACCTGATGGCGAGGCACATTGGTTATAGGGAAAGCTAATCCACACGCAAAATTTAGTCCAGTTCTATTGTAGAAGTAGCGTGTATGGACTACGCTTTAGCGCACAAAATAAAACATTTTTCCTGTGGAGGTTATGGTTTTCTTGTTGCTCTTGACAGATAAAAATACCAACACCTTCTCAAGGATTCGAACAAAAACATGACATTCTATCCATTCGGCCAGCCGCTACTCGCTATGCACCGATACAGGAAAGCTAATTGCAACAAGAAATGCTATAATGAACAAATAAACACAGAATTGATTCAAATATCACTGCGATGTTGTAGTTTCTGTGTACGTACGTCTACCTGTAAATTGGTGTATATTTTCTCCTGTCTACATTTGCTATAATATCAGCAGCAATAAGGACAACCGACGGTTGTGAAATCTTCACCGCCAAAGTTTGATCTATCGCCCATTACGTTATGTGCATTAATTGCTACTCTCCAGGATAATTATTTATTTAACAAAATTACGACACTGTCTACTGTTATATTTGCTGAGTATATCTACTATTTGTTCAATGTAAAATTTAATTAAAGAAACAGGACATGGCATTGTTAAAGACATACCAGGCATGGTTTGTTATTTTGATTATTCTGTTTAATTTCACAGAAGAAATAGTCACTCACTGATTTCAAAATTATTTTTGAATTAACTTCGATGTTTATAGAATGGGCACAGTCCAAACATTCCGTATTGTAATGTGATGAAGACATACAGATATGAAAAAGTGGTATAGAACTGTCTCCTACAGCTTGTAAATGTAGTGTGATAGAGGCTAGAGGCAACATGAGGGCTAGATAAATTAGCTGGTACATGATGGCAGAGATAAAGACGCCAGAGCATTTGTGGTCGTCCTTGACAGGCGGAAATTGATGTGTCTGTGCTTGTTAACTACAGTTCTTCCCCTTCTTCTTCAACTTCTCTCTTCTACTTATTGTTGTTGTTGTTGTTGTTGTTGTTGTTGTTGTTGTTGTTGTTGTTGTTGTTGTTGTTTGTCTTGAAAAAATGTCCCCTGGTCTCTGGGTAGTGAGATCGGACGCTCGTGTGTATTGTTGCGCACGTAAAAAATCCCTTGGCAGTTGGAAATCGAAAAATAGTATTCTAACGGCGCTGCCCGGGTAAAATTTCGAGTTAAATATCTACCCAAAGTATTTCAGGATCCTCGTCGGTGCTACTGAGTTCGTGCACTGAGGTGAAATTTTCTGGAATCAGGCTTGAGTTAGGAGTCAAACGGAGCACTTATGGGTTACACCCGTGTGCCGTGATGGTTATCTATCGACTAAAGTAAATTAAACTAAACTAACACACCTCTAGATACTAGAAGTCCCGGCTGCAGCAGGATATAACAATACAAGATGCAAACAGTTCATCATCATCATCCACTGCTTTACTGGCTAGCGTGGGCGATCAAGCCTCTCCACAAATTGGGATCTCCGACGGCGTGGATCAATTCGTGTGATGTCTCCCTTCCGTGCCATGACAAAAGACTGTCAAGACTTTTCTCACACTGCCTTCATCTATCTCTCTTTCCACAAATCTTTCCAGTTGCTGTTCCAGTCTTTGTCTTCTCATAATGTAACCACACACAAAAATGATTACTGCCTTTTTCTGATGTTTGTGATAAGTTGTCTTTGCGACTTATCTTCCCTCAATATATCCAGATTGCACATTTTGGCTGTCCAATTAATTTTCAGCATTCTTCTATAAAACCACATCACCAGAGCTTCCGTGTATTTTTTTTTAAGTCTATTTACTAAATGTCCAGGATTCACAGCCGTATGTTAAAACTGGTTCTATGTAACATGCAAGAAGTCTTTTTCTGACTTTCAAGGATAGTGACTTATTGCACAAAACCTTCTTCATTTGAGTTTGTTTTTTTTCGTATCCTATTTTTAGGACATTGCAGTCAACACCAGGATTTTTCAGCTGTTCTTGATGTCTTGGCAAGTTTTACGTTCAGTAGTTTGCCATTGCTTTCTCAACGACCGGCTCACATACCTTTCCGTAAGAAACCAGCGTGACTCGATCCATTGCCGAATCTCGTGCAGCTGTGTTTCGTACGTGGGTATACGGGATTACGAACAGCACCTTAAATCCTTCGCCAGGGAGACCAGCTAAACGTAAACTTGCCCAGGAATCTCAAACAGCCAAAATGCTGGGATGACTGCTATGTCCTGTGAAGGACATGCAGCTAAATAAAAGTCTTTTTTTACAGAATGCAGTGATTGCTTGTCCTATTCTGCTCTTTATCTCAGTGATGCATCTTCTATCAGATGTTATCCATGTACCTAGATATCTGAATTTCTGCACTTGCCCCAAAATAACGTCCTGTACTTTAACTGCACAGAGAGTCTCCGTGGCGAAGTGATCAAGCCGTCTGCCTCGCGCTCCAAAGGTTGTGGGTTTGATTCCGGGCTGCATCATTCGGTTCACGGGGTCGTCGCTGGAGCTACGGAGTTCGAGCGTTATGCGGCGCTTTCGGCAGTCTTCTCTGCGGAAAGAGGCCGAGCCATATGGGATAAAACCCGATGCAATGAAGTCGATCAGATCGATTTTTAAGACTTTAAATTGCACATTTAGGCACAACCTTTTTCTTTGATATCAACATGGCTTCTGACTTTCTATTATTCAAGCTGAGGCCCATTTTGTCACATTCTACAACCACTGTATCTACCACTTCAAGTAGTATAGGTCAGCGTCGCCGAAAGGAAAAGAGCCCTTGCTCTGACACATGCGGTGTGCTGATGCTGAGGTAGTGGGGTTAACTCTTTCACCGGTCAATTAGACAAAAATGTTGACTTCTCCTCCTTGACTTGGCGACGTACATTAAAAGTACCTCTGTAATCGGAGTGGGTTCACCTGATGGCGAGGCACATTGGTTATAGGGAAAGCTAATCCACACGCAAAATTTAGTCCAGTTCTATTGTAGAAGTAGCGTGTATGGACTACGCTTTAGCGCACAAAATAAAACATTTTTCCTGTGGAGGTTATGGTTTTCTTGTTGCTCTTGACAGATAAAAATACCAACACCTTCTCAAGGATTCGAACAAAAACATGACATTCTATCCATTCGGCCAGCCGCTACTCGCTATGCACCGATACAGGAAAGCTAATTGCAACAAGAAATGCTATAATGAACAAATAAACACAGAATTGATTCAAATATCACTGCGATGTTGTAGTTTCTGTGTACGTACGTCTACCTGTAAATTGGTGTATATTTTCTCCTGTCTACATTTGCTATAATATCAGCAGCAATAAGGACAACCGACGGTTGTGAAATCTTCACCGCCAAAGTTTGATCTATCGCCCATTACGTTATGTGCATTAATTGCTACTCTCCAGGATAATTATTTATTTAGCAAAATTACGACACTGTCTACTGTTATATTTGCTGAGTATATCTACTATTTGTTCAATGTAAAATTTAATTAAAGAAACAGGACATGGCATTGTTAAAGACATACCAGGCATGGTTTGTTATTTTGATTATTCTGTTTAATTTCACAGAAGAAATAGTCACTCACTGATTTCAAAATTATTTTTGAATTAACTTCGATGTTTATAGAATGGGCACAGTCCAAACATTCCGTATTGTAATGTGATGAAGACATACTGATATGAAAAAGTGGTATAGAACTGTCTCCTACAGCTTGTAAATGTAGTGTGATAGAGGCTAGAGGCAACATGAGGGCTAGATAAATTAGCTGGTACATGATGGCAGAGCTAAAGACGCCAGAGCATTTGTGGTCGTCCTTGACAGGCGGAAATTGATGTGTCTGTGCTTGTTAACTACAGTTCTTCCCCTTCTTCTTCAACTTCTCTCTTCAACTTCTCTCTTCTACTTATTGTTGTTGTTGTTGTTGTTGTTGTTGTTGTTGTTGTTGTTGTTGTTTGTCTTGAAAAAATGTCCCCTGGTCTCTGGGTAGTGAGATCGGACGCTCGTGTGTATTGTTGCGCACGTAAAAACTCCCTTGGCAGTTGGAAATCGAAAAATAGTATTCTAACGGCGCTGCCCGGGTAAAATTTCGAGTTAAATATCTACCCAAAGTATTTCAGGATCCTCGTCGGTGCTACTGAGTTCGTGCACTGAGTTGAAATTTTCTGGAATCAGGCTTGAGTTAGGAGTCAAACGGAGCACTTATGGGTTACACCCGTGTGCCGTGATGGTTATCTATCGACTAAAGTAAATTAAACTAAACTAACACACCTCTAGATACTAGAAGTCCCGGCTGCAGCAGGATATAACAATACAAGATGCAAACCGTTCATCATCATCATCCACTGCCTTACTGGCTAGCGTGGGCGATCAAGCCTCTTCACAAATTGGGATCTCCGACGGCGTGGATCAATTCGTGTGATGTCTCCCTTCCGTGCCATGACAAAAGACTGTCAAGACTTTTCTCACGCTGCCTTCATCTATCTCTCTTTCCACAAATCTTTCCAGTTGCTGTTCCAGTCTTTGTCTTCTCATAATGTAACCACACACAAAAATGATTACTGCCTTTTTCTGATGTTTGTGATAAGTTGTCTTTGCGACTTATCTTCCCTCAATATATCCAGATTGCACATTTTGGCTGTCCAATTAATTTTCAGCATTCTTCTATAAAACCACGTCACCAGAGCTTCCGTGTATTTTTTTAAAGTCTATTTACTAAATGTCCAGGATTCACAGCTGTATGTTAAAACTGGTTCTATGTAACATGCAAGAAGTCTTTTTCTGACTTTCAAGGATAGTGACTTATTGCACAAAACCTTCTTCATTTGAGTTGTTTTTTTTCGTATCCTATTTTTAGGACATTGCAGTCAACACCAGGATTTTTCAGCTGTTCTTGATGTCTTGGCAAGATTTACGTTCAGTAGTTTGCCATTGCTTTCTGAACGACCGGCTCACATACCTTTCCGTAAGAAACCAGCGTGACTCGATCCATTGCCGAATCTCGTGCAGCTGTGTTTCGTACGTGGGTATACGGGATTACGAACAGCACCTTAAATCCTTCGCCAGGGAGACCAGCTAAACGTAAACTTGCCCAGGAATCTCAAACAGCCAAAATGCTGGGATGACTGCTATGTCCTGTGAAGGACATGCAGCTAAATAAAAGTCTTTTTTTACAGAATGCAGTGATTGCTTGTCCTATTCTGCTCTTTATCTCAGTGATGCATCTTCTATCAGATGTTATCCATGTACCTAGATATCTGAATTTCTGCACTTGCCCCAAAATAACGTCCTGTACTTTAACTGCACAGAGAGTCTCCGTGGCGAAGTGATCAAGCCGTCTGCCTCGCGCTCCAAAGGTTGTGGGTTTGATTCCGGGCTGCGTCATTTGGTTCACGGGGTCATCGCTGGAGCTACGGAGTTCGAGCGTTATGCGGCGCTTTCGGCAGGCTTCTCTGCGGAAAGAGGCCGAGCCATATGGGATAAAACCCGATGCAATGAAGTCGATTAGATCGATTTTTAAGACTTTAAATTGCACATTTAGGCACAACCTTTTTCTTTGATATCAACATGGCTTCTGACTTTCTATTATTCAAGCTCAGGCCCATTTTGTCACATTCTACAACCTCTGTATCTATCACTTCATGTAGTATAGGTCAGCGTCGCCGAAAGGAAAAGAGCCCTTGCTCTGACACATGCGGTGTGCTGATGCTGAGGTAGTGGGGCTAACCCTTTCACCGGTCAATTGGACAAAAATGTTGACTTCTCCTCCTTGACTTGGGGACGTACATTAAAAGTACCTCTGTAATCGGAGTGGGTTCACCTGATGGCGAGTCACACTGGTAATAGGGAAAGCTAATCCACACGCAAAATTTAGTCCAGTTCTACTGTAGAAGTAGCGTGTATGGACTACGCTTTAGCGCACAAAATAAAACATTTTTCCTGTGGAGGTTATGGTTTTCTTGTTGCCCTTGACAGATAAAAATACCAACACCTTCTCAAGGATTCGAACAAAAACATGACATTTTATCCATTCGGCCAGCCGCTACTCGCTATGCACAGATACAGGAAAGCTAATTGCACCAAAGAAATGCTATAATGAACAAATAAACCCAGTATTTATTAAAATATCACTGCGATGTTGTAGTTTCTGTGTACGTACGTCTACCTGTAAATTGGTGTATCAATTTTCTCCTGTCTACATTTGCTATAATATCAGCAGCAATACGCTTCTTCTTCTTCTTCTTCTTCTTCTTCTTCTTCTTCTTCTTCTTCTTCTTCTTCTTCTTCTTCTTCTTCTTCTTCTTCTTCTTCTTCTTCTTCTTCTTCTTCTTCTTCTTCTGCTCCGTTTTCTCATCCTCCTCCTGCTGATCGATTCCATATCTGTCTGACTGGACTCAACTGTGAAACAATCGTCCACAAGATATCAAAGACATCATCAATCTCTATATATACATTTACACACCATTTGAACACTATCTCAGCACATACTACATGTCTCCTTAAAATAGAGAAATAATAAAACAATCATATTAATAAAGGTCAAAGTATACTTCTCAACTTCCTATCCATGGTACGATTAATCTTCCTAGATAATAACAATAATAATTAATATTAGTTAATTCGAATAACGAGAACACAAACAATAGATTACATCATTTACTACTGACATATTTGGCTGCATCTCGTCAGGTACATACTGCAGAAATCACACAACATAAACTAAAGGACATTTCTAAGACATTCAGTCAGTATTCAGTAAGTGTGTTTGTAATATTAGTTAGTTAGTACTGATTTTGTACACTTCCATGCATGTATAATGTTAGTGTATTGCCGTCAAAGATTAGTCCCATAGGTAATGTATGAATTAAATTATGCATCAAAGAAGAGTGACAAGAAAGGTACAATATTATACGGGACTGCGCTCCCAATTCTCAACTCTTTGAAAATAAAGTTCGTTTGTTCTCTAGTTCGTGAGTTGTAAGTCTCTACCATATCCCTGGTCCATTTCTTAATTAAATGTAACCAACTCATATAAGAGGATGCCATACACACAGCTGGACGCGAATTTGTTACACATTTCAGTGATACCACATTCACATACGCCTACACCTACACACACTCACAGAAACACACACACACACACACACGCACGCACGCACGCACACACACACACACACACACACACACACATGAACATCGGTTTGCAGCCAGTCGCAGTGAAGACTCACACACTGGACATAAATTTGCAACATAAATTACCGATGTCACACACGCATATATTTGTAACACATTTCAATGATGCCACACATACATACACTCACACATAAAACGGAACAACAATTTGTATCACATCTCAGCAAAGTTAACCACTTATCGTTAACTATACCCATAATTTGTGTTATAGAAACGATGAACAATACAACCAAGTCTACACTGCCAGCCTATCCGACTCCAAAGGATGCAGTACACATTTACGCCTCATCCGAATTGATCAGTGACCAGGCTCTGAGCACGCTCTTAAACATCAGCTTCTGCTTCATCGGAATCATCGCCCTCTTTGGCACCGCCAGCAACATCCTCAATATCACGATCTTCATTAAACAAGGATTCAAAGACACAACCAACATATCTTTGCTGGGCATTTCTATAGCAGACTTTGGGTCCTCTCTGGCTCTTCTATGGAGCAGTATTTGCGTTAGCCCAGTGTTGATGCAGATATCGCTGAAGTGGGAGGTGTTTGAGGTCGTGTACGTAACATCGTCATGGCCCCGCTTGTGTTTTGTGCGGATCACGGGAATGCTAACAGCACTGATCACCGTGGAACGCTATCTTTGCATCGCCTATCCTCTGAAAATTCGAAACCTGCTAACGCCTTCGAGAACAATTACCCTCAATATATTCATCTTTGTTATTATGACAGCTATTATTCTCCCCGTGTTATGCTCAATTACTTTAGGGTATAAATTCAGCGTCTCTAAAAATCACACTGTTCTTGGTGTTATTTATAGTCCTCAGGCGATGAAGTTTATCAATATCACAACACCAATCAACAATTTCTTTCAGCTGTTGTCATTTGTGATCGTGGCGTTTCTGAACACTCAACTGGTTCACACATTAAACAACAGTTTAAAATGGCGGCAGACAACGGCTGTGATGTCTAAAGCCACAACACAAAGACGAGAACAGCGAGTGGCTGGGTTGGTCATCTTTATTTCTATGAGTTTTATTTTCTGTTTTCTGCCGGCTGTTGTTATTTTCATGGTCACCAGATTTGAGCAGCAATTTAGCTTGACGGGCAGGTACAAGAATGTCTTTAATACAGTGGGTATCCTTGTCCTTATTTCTGAATCCATCAATGCAGCCTCAAACATTTTCATTTATTTCAAGATGAGTTCTAAATATAATCACGTTTTCCACACTTTGTTGAACTGTGCAGCAGGTGCGTACAAGAGTGGAAAGTCTGGGGAAGTAAATATGTAAAACGCCGCCATAACACAAACTAAAATGTGCGCCATGACACATTCTACAATTAAATAACCAAATAAATATATATTATCAAACGTTTGTGCTACCAATTAAAAGACACTGAAGATATAGTTTTAAAAGAAGTACTTAATTTGATTTGTTGTAATTGACTTCAGTCTTTTCTTGATTTCATGTTGGGACTATCGCTTCCCGCTCCGTGGCTAAGGTTTTACTGACACAGTTCGTAATCCAGTAAACCCGCCTTCGAAACACAGCTGTGGGCGATTTGGCAGCAGACCTCCTAACGTTGGTTGTTTAAGAAATGGTATGGGTACCGGTCGTTGCAGAAAGCAATGGCTAACTACTGAACGTAAACCTGCCAATAGATCACAACAAAAAATGCTGGTGTTTACTACGACGTCCTGTTAAGGAAATGCAACAAAATAACTTAATTTGAATTCCTAAGACACAAAGAATAGATTGTCCGATTTCATCATCATCATCATCATCATCATCATCATCATCATCATCATCATCATCGTCTTCTTCTTCTTCTTCTTCTTCTTCTTCTTCTTCTTTTTCTTCTTCTTCTTCTTCTTCTTCTTCTTCTTCTTCTTCTTCTTCTTCTTCTTCTTCTTCTTCTTCTTCTTCTTCTTCTTCTTCTTCTTCTTCTTCTTCTTCTTCTTCTTCTTCTTCTTCTTCTTCTTCTTCTTCATCTTCTTCCACTTTTGTCGTCGAGCGTCGTGAGGAGGAATAGTTGGTGTTCCAGCTCTCGATGGGTGGCACTGGATAGTGTCATTCCATGTGACTGTACAATGTCTTTGATGTTTTCAATCCATTTTCTTCTCGGGCGTCCTCTAGCTCTCGTAGCAGATCTTCTTTCATGTTGCGGAATTGCTCGTAGTTGATTATGTTGCTCATGATTTATTGCTTGGCATATTTCGCTTCATCTCGTCAAGTAAAAACTGTAGACATCACACAACATAAACTAAAGCAAAAAGATAAATCCTACAAGCTGAAATGCAACCGGTCACGTGATTTATAGGGTCAATGCGTTTCGTGTGTTGTTTAACACACACAATGACTGCATGTTAAAGCTGGCAGAGGCAATTGACATTCGTTTACTGACACCAGCTTTGTGCAAATAAAAGACATGCTATTCGGTTTAAAATTACTGTGTTAGACAATTCATGTTACTGTGTGAATATGTGTATTTTGTATATTTCAGTTTTAAGGATTTATCTAATTACTTTAATTTATGTTGTGCGATTTCTGCAGTATGTATCTGATTAGATACAGCGAAATATGCCAAACAATTAATCGTGCAATCTATTGATTGTGTCCTCGTATTTTAAATTCACTACGGGAAAACATTGTTTTGAAGTACATAACTGCCACTGTGTATCTCAAATTAAGTAACCGGGGAGCCCCCGTGGTGAAGTGTTCAAGCCGTCTGACTCGAGGTCCGAAGGTTGTGGGTTCGATTCCAGGTCGCGTCCTTCGATTCACGAGTTCATTTTGTCGGAAACTCCTGAGGTCGATGCTGGAGATACTGAGTGCGGACTTTGTGCGTACGCTTTCCGCGCTGCAGAAAGAGGCTGAGCCATATCGGATTTGTAAAGGAAAAAAAGAACGGTGAAATGAAGTCGACCCTGTTGACTTTTTAGGGATTTTAATTAAATACAATAAACGACAAGCTTTAGTAAGTTCATAAAAAATAGTTAGTTGCATATCTTTAATTGCTGACAGCTCCAGAATTTTTTGGCTGTTAGTGATTCCTTGTTAAGTTTACGTTCAGTAATTTGCCATTGCTTTCTGACTGACCGGCACTCAGACCATTGTATGGAAACCAACGCAGGTGTCTTTCGAACGCTGTATGCGGGATTACAAATTGCATTCGAAACCCCTTCGCAACAGAGCCGGCTTTGCAAATGACATGCAACATTATTTTGATAGTAACGATTTTCTTTCGCTCGCTCACTTTGAACTCAAGCGTAGTCCATTCACACTACTTCTAATAGTAGCTGGACTGAATCGTGCATGTGAATTAGCTTTCCCTATTGCCAGTGTCCCTGACCATCAGGTGAACCCACTCCGACTTCAGAGGAACTTGCAATTTACGTGCCAATGTCAAGTACGATAAGTCAGTATTAACAGGTTCAGTGCCAAATAATCAGTAGGTTTGGATCAAACGAAACTGGATTGCGGAAAATGGGAAGTAGCGGGTGTGTCACAGTGATGACTTAACAGTTGTTAATATTGTAGCAGACATGTTGTATTTCATACCAAATTATGCAAAGGGATAACTGTTGTGTATAAGCCCATGGCAGATACGGAAAATCGACTAAGACAATTAATCATCCCATGTCATTTAACCATTTAAGAAATGTGAGCAACAGCAACAATTTACTCGGTTTGTCAGGGACCGATGAAAGCACTTTCACAATCAATTAAGCGACACAGCCGATTATGATGGGAATAAAAGAAAACATCACTACCATCAGCATCATCATCGCCATCATCATAATCACCACCATCATCATCATTACCAAACTGTGATCATCAACATCATCATCATTACCATCATCATTATCACCGTGATCATCACCATTATCGCCATCATCATAATCATATTAATCATCATTATCGTCATAATTATCATCACAATTATCATTATCATTATTATCATCATCGTCATCACCATCATCATCACGTTCATCATCACTTTCATCAACATCACCCTCAAAAGCATTATAATCATCATCAACATCGTCATCAACATCATCATCATCTTCATCACCATCATCATCATCGTCATCACCATCATCACCACCACCATCATCATCATCATCATCACCATCAACATCACCAATACCATTATCATCATAACCCACACCATCTTCAGCATAATAATCATCATCATCATCAATCCTATCATCATTATTAGCATCACCATCGTTATCATCTTCATCATCACTAACACCAACATCATCATCATCATTACAATCACCACCACCATCATCATCAACACTGTTATGGCAATGTTTTATTATTAAACTTTAAAAAATGAATGTCAAAGCAGAAACCTATGGGCCTGTGATGTGATAGGGCTACCATTTTATTGGCCTGTAGGCACAGAGGAATAATTAGCCAGACGAGTGAGACGACAAAGACATGCGAACACTCGTTCGATTGACAGTATCATTGCAGCTTCTTATCAGCTACACTAGTTCGTGTAAAAACATACGTGAAATCCTACCACCCCAACAGATGTATGTTCCAGTGGTCTAGATACTCCTCATGATGGTATAAAGCTCATATTTTTGAAAGGGAGATAATGTCAAGATATTATTATTAATTTGCACTGAGAAGAGTTACTAATCTTTGCATCATGCATTCTTTAGAAAATCGTGGAGTGAGTCAAAAACCGACATTACTGCACTCGGGAAATTCCCATTCGTGTTTTGGCCTCATAATTAACAGCCAGTGAAGAGTGCCAATGCTAATTATACCAGCTGCAGTCTGATTATGTGACTAGCAGGCCTTTCCTTGGAATACTGAATGTCGGCAAGATCTTCTGGTTACTCCCTGCAGCACTATTCACTGTAACGTAAGGAGTTTTGTATGTTCTGCTAAACTATACACATGATCCCAAGAGGCCCTAAAGAATAGAAGTAAACAAAGACCTACATCTTTGCTTTATTGGCTACACAAATTCTTTCGATAAAGTAAGACATGTCGACATGATGAAGATGCTTGAGGATCTACAAATTGAAGGTAAAGATATTGATAATAAAGTAGGCAAATATCAGCCTATTAATAGAGGTGTGCATCACGGATGTGTAATGTCTCCAGGTCTTCTTTTCCTATACGGTGATTTTATTTTTAGAAATTTAGAAGATATGAGAGGAACCAACATTTGGGGACATAACATCGCTAACATTAGATATGTGGATGATACAGTATTAACTGCAGATAATGAACAGGATCTACACAAAGAACAGATAAGCTGAAAAACATCTATTAGCAGCGGAGAGTTGGTTTCTGAGGAAAATGTAAAGAATACCAGACAGAAAGATCAATGAGCAAGTCCTAAGAGAAGTAAATGAAACGCGTGAACTGATTGGAAAAATCAGGCGCAGACAGTCAAAATATGTAGGCATGTTATGAGAAGAAATGAAATAGATAAATTAACTACATCTGGCAACATTACGGGGAGAATAACAAGGGAAAGGCAGAGAAGTAAATATATATGGGTGGCATGGTCGAGACAAGACCACAGAGCTCATCCACGACTCTGGTGATCGTGTAAGATGGCGAAACATGACCACCCACTATTATTGGCGTGACACATGATGATGACTAAAGGGCACTGACCACATCTCTGCATTATCGTGCACCAATACCCCACACAACGATGCAGACCCAGCCAATCTGTCCGCCTGCTCGTTTCTCACCACACCTGCATGTCCTGTGGGTAAAGAACTAACAGATGCTCCCTATCTTCGGGATTTTAATGTAAGCATGCCTCTCTACATAAAACATGCCTGTCTTCACTTTGCTCAGCATACTCTGTCAGTTCGTTACAATGACGACATGGATCTGATGTTTCTCCTCCAGCCAATTCACGTGATGTGTGTGTTGTTTATCCTCCAGCCTCTTCCCGAAATGTGTATGGTTTTTGTCCTTTAGCCTCTTCACGACATGTTCTCATTATTTTTTTTTTAAGATTCTCCTTTAATATTCATTTCTACTTCTTTGAAAACATCCCCTAGATTAATTGCATTTCAATTCCCGCTTGCGATAGTCTTGGCAGGATGGAACTTAATGATTTGGCGGGCTTTATACGCCCCGTGGGCAGGACGTTTCCCGCCCTGAACTAGCCGGATGTTACTGCATGTCCACCCACTACGTATTCATGTTAGCCGACTCTAATTGTGCGCGATTCGGCCAGCTGCTCAATTCATTCCCCGAGACTGAAGCCCAGTTATGCCGGGGTAATAAGATGAGTGTTGAGGTGTTACATAGAACCTGTACATGTGTATGGATGTGAAACGTGGACAATGAGTAGACAAGCCGAAAAACATCTAATGACAGTGAAAATGTGGTGTTTGAGAAAATTCCAAGAATATAATCCACAGACAGAAAAAAAGCAATAAGGAAGTCCTACAAGAAACAAATGAAAAGGGTAAACTGATTAAAGAAATTAGACTTTGACGGTCAAGCATTGTGGACACGTTAAGAAAAGAAATAAATTAGAGAAATTTGAGACAACTGGCGAGATTGGGGGGGGGGGGGGGAGACATGGGGAAGCTATGGAAGTAAATATATGGATGGCTGTGCCATATAGCATGGTCGAGACAAGCATGCAAAGCTGATCAACGACTCTGGTGATCGTTTGAGATGGTGAAACATGACCACCCACGCTTTTCGGCATGATACTAGATGATGAATAAATATAACACGCTAAAACCAGAAAGAGAAGTTCCGACCCCTCATTCAACAGCAAGCGAAGACCCATACTGCTAATGGTTCAAACTGTCATCAGTTTGAAAGTTCTTATCTTCCCTGTCAGTTTCGAGATTCTTTCAGAACCCCTGCCGATCCTCCGCCATAAAGTACCCCCACATAAGGGTTCTCAGTCTGTTCAACCTCCTTCTCCACCTGGTCCCACTGGCGAAAAAAAGGAAACAAGCATATGCAAAAGAGAACGAAGTGAATTAAAGAATCCAAAGACTGCATTATACATGAACCTGGCAGTCGTGGTAGCGGCATGGCTAGTTTCTCGCTCGCTGGCCGAGGGTCATGGGTCTGAATCCACATGGAGAAAGATGTTTAAAATGGACCTTGTCTCCTAGATCTTTTCCTTTTTCCTTCCACAAGTCCACACTTCTCAACTCCAGTTTCTAGTTTGATTTTATTATTTCTTATTCTTCTCAGTATAATTCTCATCAGTATTTTATTCGCAAGACTCATTAAACTAATTGTGCGATGTTCTCCACAATCCGTTGTACCTGATTTCTTTGGTAGAGCTATGACCATAGATTTCAAGAGATCATCAGGTATATATCCCCTGTTACAGAGAGCATTCAACAGTTTTTTGTTACTTCTACACCCATTTCACCAACAGCTTTATTTTCTACGACTGAGGTGTTGTCTGATCTCGGGGATTTATCTTCAATTTCTAAGTTTATCATTGTGTTCCTTCACATTGATATTGATTGTTGGTTTCTGATCTACCATCAAGATCATATAACCTTTATTTATATATCCTATCATCTGTCCATGTTCTTCTCTTTGTATATTAATACTTTACAGTCTTTTCCGTTGAAACAGCTACGTGAATTATACTTTTTAATGCCTGATAATTCCTGTTATCATTTTTTTCTTCGTAGATTGTGTGTCTTCTCTTTGTTCTTCAGAATCCTTGCGCTGACTTTTTAGCCATACATTTTTCACACTTTTACATTTTCGCACTTTTACATTTTCGCACTATTTTACTATGTAATCTTGAATATTCTGCTTCGAAGTTGATTGTTTACTCTCAGTATGCTGCTTCGAAGTTGATTGTTTACTGACAGTATGCTGCTTTAAAGTTGATTGTTTATTGACAGTGTGCTGCTTCGAAATTGTTTGTTTATTGACAGCATGCTGCTTCGAAGTTGATTGTTTATTGACATTATGCTGCTTTGACATTGATTGCTAATTGACAGTATGGTGCTTCGAAGTTGATTGTTTATTAACAGTATGTTGCTTCAAAGTTCATTGTTTATTGACATAATGTTGCTTCGAAGTTGATTGTTTATTGACAGTGTGCTGCTTCGAAGGTGATTGTTTACTGACAGTGTGCTGCTTCGAATTTGATTGTATATTCGTGCGTAATTAATTTTATTATGGAAATTGTTGTATGGATTTTTTCCATGCCAAAATACACCTAGGATGTTGTTAAAAGATGGTGTTTCTTCTTCTAGGATGTTATTGAAAGATGGTGTTTCTAATTATTATATTATTCGTCTTTGTTTCTAATTATTATATTATGTGTCTTTGTCCCTTCAACTAGTTTCCCCCTCTGCCATCTCTCTCTCTCTCTCTTTCTCTCTCTTTCTCTCTCTCTCTCTCCCCCTCTCTCCACAACTGTATCCACAAGAAACACCTCATCTATTTCTCCTTTAACTAGTTGTCCCCTCTGCCATCTCTCTCTCTCTCTCTCTCTTCTCTCTCTCTCGTCTCTCTCTCTCTCTCTCTCTCTCTCCCCCCCCCCTCTCTCCACAACTGTATCCACAAGAAACACCTCATCTATTTCTCCTTTAACTAGTTGTCCCCTCTGCCATCTCTCTCTCTCTCTCTCTCTCTCTCTCTCTCTCTCTCTCTCTCTCTCTCCCTCTCTCCACACCTGTATCCATAAGAAACACCTTCATCTATTTCTCCTTCAACTAGTTGCCCCCTCTGCCATCCTCTCTCTCTCTCTCTCTCTCTCTCTCTCTCGTCTCTCTCTCTCTCTCTCTCTCTCTCTCTCTCTCTCTCCACGACTGTATCCACAAGAAACACCTTCATCTATTTGTCTTTCAACTAGTTGCACCCTTTGCCATCTCTCTCTCTCTCTCTCTCTCTCTCTCTCTTCTCTCTTTCTCTCTCCCCTCTCTCTCTCTCCACAACTGTATCCACAAGAAACACCTCATCTATTTCTCCTTCAACTAGTTGCCCCCTCTGCCATCTCTCTCTCTCCCTCTCTCTCCCTCTCTATCTCCCTCTCTCTCCTTCTCTCTCTCCCACCCTCTCTCCCTCTCTCTCCCTATCTCCCTATCTCCCTTCTCTCTCTCTCTCTCTCTCTCTCTCTCTCTCTCTCTCCACAACTGTATCCACAAGAAACATCTTCATCTATTTCTCCTTCAACTAGTTGCCCCCTCTGCCATCTCTCCCTCTCTCTCTCTCTCTCTCTCCCTCTCTCTCTCCTTTCCCCCTCTCTCCCTCTCTCTCCCTCGCTCTCCCTATCTCCCTATCTTCCCCTCTCTCTCCCTCCTTCTCTCTCTCTCTCTCTCTCTCTCTCTCTCTCTCTCTCTCTCAGAAGGCCAATAGGCCAGAAGAGAGCAGACCACTCATAACCACGGCACCTGATATCCAAGCCAGAGGGAAAATTTCTCCCAAACCAAACCGTACAATACGCCCTTTTTCACACAGGAGGGTGATTTTTATGATGATACGTCCCATCTTCTCCACAGCAAGGATCAATCCAGTAGTAACAACACGTGCCCCAGCCTCCTGTTAGCCACGAATCAGAGCCTGTAGTTGGAAGTGGTACAACACCCGTGAAAAATAAAAAGTATCCATTCATTGTAATCCAGAGTTTTTACCTCACAGGGTTTAGCCCAGCTTCACTTCGCCAGGCATTTATGATGTCGCTGTACCAAGGACCAAAAAGCCGGTATTTACTAGAAATTCGCACAAAGCAACACCGATCTCGGTACAAGAAAAAACCTCTCCTAGAAAGTTTATGCGCATATTTGGGGTTATTGATTTATATAGAAACGTATTAGATTGTACGTGGCTGTAAACATTGACTCGTATTGAAGTCACAGAGATTGACACTTAGATATCTTTTATAATACTTTTTATCGCGTTTATACTTTGAGTGAGGGGTCTCTTGATCACCCTTACTTATTTTAATACTATTGTGTGTGTGTGTGTTTGTTTTGTGTGTGTGTGTGTGTGGTGTGTTTATATTGATAAGAATTACTGTTTCTCTGTACTTTAGAGGTTATTGTTTAAAGGACGAAGTTGTATTCTTTTTGGGTTTTTAAAATATTCATGATTACGCATTTTTAAAAATGTCTAATAAGTACGAACACTGGCTCAGTAATAATGGGCTCAGAATCGGGCTTTTAAAATATCTGCCTCTATTAGGGAAGCTGCCTGAACTATCACTTATAGTTAATCAAAATTTTCACATGTTCGGCGTTAGCGAAAGTCGATTAAATAGCAACATCTCAGATGATGACATCGCTATCAGAGGCTTTAAAACTATTAGAAGAGATCCCTATCAGAAACAAGAGACGGGTATTGCAGTTTATATTTCTAACTCGCTTAACGCCCACCGTAGGCTAGATTTTGAAACCTGTGAGATTGAGTGTGTATGGCTTGAGGTTAAACTTCAAAATCGCATACCCCTAGTAGTGGCTATCTTTATCGAAACCCAGTGCAGGAAATATCTGGTATGAAAAAATTCACCACTATGATGGATGTAGTCTTTAGTAATGCGAGAGAAATAATACTGCTAGGTGACTTCAACATAGACACTAACAAATCAAACAAAACATGGAAAACATAATATAGTCATATACCTTCCAACAGTTAGTCAAACAAGCCACTAGAATAACTAATTCATCTGCAACACTTATAGATCATATCTATACTACGTGTGCTGACAACATCACAGAATGTACTGTACCTATTAATGCAATGAGCGATCACTACCCAGTATGTTGCACGTGGTCGAAAAGAGGTACCAAAACTCCCAAACACAAACATATAAGTATAAAATATAGAAATTAAAAAACTTCAATCAAGATACCTTCTTACAACACTTGCTCAACTCATCTCTGGACTATGTTTACCAGCTTCCTGACCCAGATGATGTTCTGGACCACTGGCTGAAGACCTCTCTAAGCGTATTTGATAAGCATGTTCCATTTAAGGAAGTTCGTGTTAAACATCACACAAAGCCCCCGTGGATCACACAGGAGGTAGTTGAACTTATGAGAGACCGGGACAGGGCACATAAAAATAGAGATCAAACTATGTACCGTAGTCTGAGAAACAAAGTTCAATATGTTATTCGTAAGGAAAAGCAAAACTATTTTAAGAACTTAATGATAGATAAAACCAACACTAAAGATATATGGAAAGCAATTAATACCTTGACAAAACAAACACAAATCATCACAATCATTACCATCAAATCAGGTTACATGTGATCAATTCAGTAGTTTCTTTCAGTCTGACATAAACCAACTAAAGGCCGCAATATCAGATGTGCCTCATGACATATCTTTTATTATCATCATTCTGTGAGAGCAAATGCTATGGAGACATTCCCACTAACATACCGCTAATGACGACCACTGAAGTATTTACTCATCTCAGTAGCCTAAAAACAATAACTCATCAGGACTAGATGGAATCAGTAATCGGATCCTTCGCTATGCTGCACCGGCGATCTGCGAGTCACTTAACTTTTATATACAATCAATGTCTCACCAAAGGTCACTTCCCATCAGCCTTTAAAATCGCTAAAGTGTATCCTCATTTAAAAGCTGGTTCATTAGACGATTGTATCATGAGTAATTATAGGCCAATTTCCATATTATCCTCTTTATCCAAACCGCTAGAAAAGCACATCCACAAAACAACACTAGAGCACTTAGTTCGCCACAAACTAATAGCTGACAGTCAGTCAGGATTTCGGCCAAAATATTCCTGTCATACGGCCCTAACAAACATGATAGAAAACTGGCATCAAAATATTAACAACAATACTCTATGTGGAACGATGTTTATAGACTTTAAAAAAGCATTCGATATGATAGATCATACTATCCTAATTAAAAAAACTGGAAACAATGACAGTAAGCTTTAATATAGTGACATTAATAAACTCATTCTTATTAGACAGAAAACAAGTAGTATCACAGAATAAATCTCTATCTCAAGGCATTACCATTAATATTGGAGTACGTCAGGCGTCTATACTTGGGCCTCTGTTATTTGCCATTTATATAAATGATCTTCCCTTATATCTGTCATCGTCCTGCGATTTATTTGCAGACGACTGCACAGTATATACAAACGCTATTGATCGTAATGTGCTAGAATTATCCTTGCAACAGGAAATAAATAGTGTAGTTAACTGGAGTCATGCAAACCGCATGCAAATTAACATTTCTAAAACAAAATCTATGTTAATAGGAACGAGGCAAAGACTTCACACTCTAAACTCGCAGGGAACTCTTCAGCTGCACATTGGTAGCACACCTATAGAAAGTGTAACCGAGCACAAGGCACTGGGTCTTATCATAGATCAAAATATATCCTTTAATTCCCATGTTCATGCTCTAGTTAAACAAATAGCCAAAAAAGTATACCAACTTGCCAAAATTAAAAATTTCCTCTACGTAACACAAGAAAGATATTCTATACTTCCCACATACAAACACATATTGATTATTGCTCCACAATCTGGGATGGATGCTCCAAATCAATAACAAAACGCCTTTATTCGCTCCAGAAAAGGGCAGTGCGTCTAATCAATGGTGATAAGTTTACAGACAATCCTAACCTACATGAACGTCTTCAGTTACTGCCACTCCACAAACGCCTACTTTTTAATAAGGCTAAACTAACTCACAAAATCCTATTTCAAAATGCCCCAAGCTACCTTTGGCCATTGTTTAAATATAACGCAAGACATAGTGAACGACTAAATATACTTCATGTCCCTAAACCTAGGATAGACTTATATAAAACAAGCTTAGCATACTCTGCCACTCAATTGTGGAATAATCTTCCACAAGAAATCAAAGACACCACCAATCATTATACATACAGTCGCAACCTGTTTGAACACTACCTCAAAAAGACTACATGCCCCCTTAAAAAAAAAAACAGCAACAAAGACAATAATAATGGTAAATTATCTCGAACGACAACTAGCCAAAAAAAAAAAAAAACATTCCCATATGTGTGGCACGTTACACCCGCCTTGGGTATTTATGATGCCCATGTTAAACATTGCCTCAATGAGTCATGTATTATTGATTATTTTTCATGTGTTTTAATGCTTATTGTTCTTTTGTTGTCAAAGAATTGCTTCATAAGAGATGTTGAATGAAAGAATGTATGAGAGGAAATAGAGAAGAAGGGCAGAATGTCAGACGGGCCTGCGTGCCCAATTCTTAACCCTTTGAAAATAAAGATTTTCGTTCGTTCGTTCGTTCTCTCTCTCTCTCTCTCTCTCTCTCTCTCTCTCTCTCTCTCTCTCTCTCTCTCTCTCTCTCTCTCTCTCTCTCTCTCTCTCTCTCTATCTCTCCCTCTAAAACTGTATCCACAATAAACACCTTTATATATTTCTCTTTCAACGTTGGCATTTAACTCTACCAATATTAAAGTTACCAGCTCGTGGCTAAGGAGTTACGGACGCAGTTCTTAATCCCGTATACCACGTTCGAAAACACAGCGTGGCCGATTTGGCAGCAGACTGCCTTACGTTGGCTTCTTATGAAATGGTATGGGTGACTATCGTTCACAAAGCAATGGAAAACTACTGACCATAAAATTGCCCAGGAATCACGAACAGCCAAATAATGCTGGGATTTACTGCACGTCCTGTAAAGGATATGCAATTTAAGTATTAAAGTTATTTCATAGCTTTTACATTGTATTACAGTTGCTTCCCAGGTTTTACATTGTACTACAGTTGTTTCAAAGTTTTTACATTTTACTACAGTTGTTTCACAGTTTTTACATTGTACTTTGTACTATAGTGGTTTCACAGATTTTATATTGTAATATAGTTGTTTCATGGTTTTTACAATGGGCAATTGTCATGTCACATTGCTCATGAGATAAAACTTTCTTCTTCTGTACTGTCTGCAGCTAGTGCGTAGACTTGTGTGATTGCCCCGTAATCTGACTAACAAAACTATATCAACTGTGGGCATATATCCTTTTACCGTCTTTGCTCTTTATCTGCCTAATATTATAATAATACGCTTTCATGTCTATACCCTCCTATGTAAATTATCATATATCCGTCTCATACATTTCCCTACCTTCTAACGGTATTGTCTCACGTAATCCCAAGATATTAATATTCAATCTTCTCATTTCCCTCTTGTTGTCTTCCAACTTATCAGTTCGAATGATTGGTCTCATATTCCATGTCCCAATAAGAAATCATGGCTTCTTCTTGATTTGCATTTACTAGCTGGATGACGGTCGGATAGAAACTGTAGCACGTGCTGTTCCCTACTGGACAAGGAAGTTCTTTACATTTCCACTGACCACTTTCACGATAAATACATCGTAAAAATACATCATACACGAGGAGGATTCTAAAGAAAACTTTAAAAGTACGATAGAAATTACAGTAACCATGGCAGTGTCTTGTAATCGGTCAATGTTATTATTGAGGATTCAAGAGTGTCAGCACGTGACATCGCGGTGCAGACGAACATGGTGACGTCATAAGGACAGTTTAAAGATCCCCGCCCCACTTTTCACAATCTGAATAGGTAGCTTGCCATTGTTTTCCTTCTTCCTATTGACCACACTGGCCTCTATGACAAGGTCATCTGCCTCCCGTCATGAAACTTGAGATCACAACCAACAACTACCGTTGGCTGCTCTCCAGCTTCAACCAGCGCCTGCTCCCATGGTTTCAAACTACTGAAAAATATAATGGCCGCCTAGTAAATTATAAACGACCATTAGCGGTTGGGGATGATAGCCACTTCCTGCAACAGAACATATAATCTTTATAAATGGTCGGCTATGTCTACATGTCAACGCAGATCACAATGAGGATTTGAAAACAGGCCAGATGGCAAGGGAGCTAGCGGCTTGTGGTAATCCTATATAAACTGAATGTAACCCATACATGAGATACGCTGAACGATGTCTACAACATCACATCGTCTGGTGAGAACTAATTGGTGCCACATGAGCACCGAACGTAAGCTGATACTTCTTCTTCTACTCCGTGCCGTGTAGCGTCGGCGATCATGTCTGTCCACAGCCTTCTGTCTCTTGTACTGCCAATCTGCTTCTACTCCATGCCATGTAGCGTCGGCGATCATGTATGTCCACAGTCTTCTGTCACTTGTACTGCCAGTCTTTTTATATTCCACACCGTGTGTCGTTGGTGATCATTTCTACCCACATGCTTCTGTCTCATGTGCTGCCAATCTTCCTACAGTTTATGTCACTTCACGTTGGTCGTCATGTCTGCCCACAGCCTTGTGTCTCGTGTACTGCCAATCTTTTTACAATCCATGCTAGGTGGTGTTGGTGATCATGTATGTCCACTCTTCTGTCTCGTCTACTGCCAATCTTCTTATATTCCATGCCGTGTGGTGTTGGTGATCATTTCTGTCCACAGCCTTCTGTCTCGTATACTGCCAATCTTCTTCTAGTCCATGCCGTGTGGTGTTGGTGACCATGTCTGTCCACAGCCTTCTGTCTCGTGTAGGGCTAATTTTCTTATAGTCCATGCCGTGTAGCGTTGGCGATCGTGTCTGCCCACACCCTTCTGTCTCCTGTACTACGAATTATTTCTGGTACTGATGGTCCTCCATGCCGTAATGCCAAACAGTCCAGTATCCTATTTCTTGGACTGATAAATAGCGCTGGAGGAACGTAAATTGTGACGACACATGATAGACGAGATTCTAGATGGTATTGACATCAATTCTCTTTCTTTTGTAAGGGTGCCAAGCAATACCCATAACTGTAGTTTGTGTGTTATGTGCATTCCCTAGAAAGTCCCAGTATTGATTCTAAGGAATAACGTAGCACATGAATACTGCATAGATTACACAAGAATAATCACATCACCGTACACAAACACCGTAGCGCGGGCGATAGTCCTAATATATGTACATTCCAGAATGGCAACTCCCGTGAATATTCTTCCGTGGGTTGGTTTGTATGTTTTTGGTATGTTTAAACATTTGCCAGGACAACGACCTATTTTGGCGGCTATTTTCGATTTCCACCTTTCGACGGATTTTGAATGTGCACAAAGAAAACAAGGATCCTCAAGTTGTTCGCCTTTATCTTAGAACGCAAGGTTGCCGATCATCTATACCATCATCACTGCTGAGTATACAACCAGTCCTCCCTAATTTTATTTTCAGAAATGCAGACAGTAGACTACACGAATCGAACCAAGTTTGCCTTAGTTACGTTCAAATACCATTCATTCCCCTAAGCCACTGCGCGCCTTGATCCCGAGTGGCGTGTAACGTAGCACTCTGCACCCGGAACCTGTAGTGTAGTCAATGTGGCATGTAGTGTAGTCAATGTGGCCCTTAATCTCGAGAGACCTGTACTGTAGCCCCTGAGCCCCTTAATCTCGAGTGATTTATAATGTAGCAACTATTACCCTTAATCCTGGGTGTCATATAATGTAGCCAATGTACTCCTTAATCCAGAGAAGCATGTAATGTAGCCAATATACCTGTTAATACAGAGTGCCATGCAATGTAGTTCGTTTCCCGTAATCCCGAGTATCATATTATGTAGTCAATGTTTCCCTTAATCCCGAGTGACATGTAATGTAGCCAATGTGCCTCTTAATCCCGAGTTGTATGTACTGTAGACATTGCTCCCTTTAATCCAGAGTGGCATGCAATGTAGGCACTGCTTCCCGTAATCCAGAGCGCATATCATGTAACAAATTACCTTAATCCAGAATGGCATATAATGTAGAAAATTACTTTAATCCAGAGTGGCATATAATGAAGCAAATGTACTTTAATCCTTTAATCCAAGGGAGCTCGTGGCGAAGTGGTCAAGCCGTTTGGCTAGGGCTCCGAAGGTTGTGGGTTCGATTCCGGGTCGCGTCCTCCGGTTCACGAGTCAAACTTTTCGGAGACTCCTGTGGGTCGTCGCTAGAGCTACGGAGTTCGTGCTTTGTGTGACGCTTTCCGCGTTGCGGAAAGAGACCGAGTCATTTGGGATAAAACCAGGTGCAATGTAGTCGACCCTGTCGACTTTTAAGCGACTTTATGTACTTTAATCCAGAGTGACATGTAGTGTAGCCAATAGATTAGCAAATGACAGTGGAAGACTACCCCACTTGATAGAGACATAATCTATGATGTGGCTACAAACTTATAAGAAGCCATTATAGAACCAAATGAAAATCAAAGCACCCAGGTCACCAGAATGATGATGCATACTACCAACTCTACAGAAAAGAACTCGCTATAATCTGTAGACCCCGCAGAGGACACAGAAGGCTGACATACCACATGTTAAAGAAACTAAAGATAGGAGATAGTTTTGACTGTCACTGTGGAACTGGTAAAATAATAGCTAAACATTTGTTGCAGGAGTGTCCAACATAAACAGAACAGAGAAAAACCATTTTGATTACACCCGCTTCGTTTGAGGACAAACGCTCCTAACACAGAATGGCATTTAGTGTAATACCCAATTTTGTGACCCAGCAAACAGTTTAACAGCCACTGACTATAAAAGGTCAGCCAATCAATCAATCAATCAGTCACCGTCTCCACAAAGAAGGTTTACTGCAATGGATTTCCAACCGTGTCTCTCGATTGATTGTACATTCTGTCAGATTGCTGGTATTCGCCAAACTCTTGATTTTATATTCCCACTTGTATCGTTGTCTATCTCTTGCTCGCTTGCCTTCAACATTACCCTCCAGTATGGTTTTTATAAGAGCTTTATGTCAATTAACATGGCCGAAATATTTCTCTTGCCTCTCTTTATTTCTGTCATTAACTCTCATTTCATTAATTCAAAACAATGTTTTCCCGTGGTGAATTTGAATAACGAAGACACAAACAATAGATTGCACGATTTATTGCCTGGCATATTTCGCTGCATCTCGTCAGGTACATACTGCAGAAATCACACAACTTACGTGAATTAATTAGATAAATCCTTCAAACTGAAATATACACATGTTCGCACAGTAATGTCGATTGTCTACCACGGTAATTTTAAACTGACTAACATGTCTTTCTGCTTACACAAGGACGGCTTACGAAGGTTGATTAGTATAGCTTCAGCAAACTTTAACAATCGACTACTTTGTGTGTTGAACAACACACGGAAGGCACTGTCTCTTTCAACCACGTGACCACTCTCGAGCACATGTCTCTCGACCGATGAAGCCAGACTTTTCCGGTGTGTCGGCCTGCCTAGGCTACCATCTTCTGTGTGTAGTATCTTGTCCAACCAATTCGGAATATGTTCCGAAACCCTGCAATGTAACTGTCGCTCAGTTCTGCCTATGTAGATGGCCTCGCATCTGCATGTAAATTGGTAAATACAATTTGATTTGGCGTACAAAGCTACAGGTTCTTTTACTGCTGGGACTGGGATCGGTGTGTTTCTGTACCTGATGACTAGAGCTGCAGCACAGAATGTTCGCTCGACTGCTGTGGTGAGCCGGTCCCGCAGACGTTGCATTACGTCATCTCCTCGGAAGGTTAGCTGGATGAATACTTTGAGTTTAGGGACTGTAGTTACTTCTGATTTCGGTTTGGGCTGTTGGCAGTGGCGCTTTATAAATCCTGTGGAGTACCCATTCAGGTTTAAGGCATTCTTCAGAGTTTTAAATTCCTCTGTCAGTGTGTCCTGGGTGCATATCTTCCTAGCACGGTCAAACAGGGTCCGTACTAAGCCCCGTTTGTACTGGACAGGTGCGAAGCTCTGAAAATTTAAGTATTGGCCAGTCCATGTTTCTTTGCGGTACACCGATCTTTGAATTGTGCCATCTGCTCTACGTCTCATTAGGATATCTAGAAACGGCAACGCTTCGTTGTGTTCGTGTTCCATAGATAAAGAGATGTTTATATGTGTCTCGTTCATTGTGGCCTGGAACGACGTTGCTTGTAGCTCGTCTGTGGATGATAATTAGTATATCGTCCACGTAACGACGGTAAAAGGCCAAGTTATTGATTTCTGAGGATCTCTTTTCTTCTAAGTGTGCCATGAAGATGTCCGCTAGAATAGGTCCAAGTGGGCTCCCCATGGCCACATCCGTCAATTTGGCGATATGACTTGTTTAGAAAGTTGAATTGTATGTTGGCAGTACATAATTTTAATAGCCTCTCTAGAATAGCTGATGGTATGCCTAGTTTTAGTTGTTTGTCTCTAATGCGTTCGCTTATTATATTCACGGTCTCATCTAATGGAACGTTGGTGAATAAAGAGGCAATATCCATGCATGCCATGTGTTTGTTGTTTATGTCCATAGTATCCAATAATTCCACCAGTTCGAATGTATCCCTGAGTGTACTTGGATCGAAGGACTGTCGTACTGGCTTTAAAATTTCAGCTAGCCATCTCGCCATTCGGTGTTGTGCCGAGTTAACCATGGAAAGGATCGGTCTTAGTGGGATGCCGGGCTTGTGAAGCTTGGGTAGACCGTACATCTGAGGTGTTTGGGAGCCACGCGGTGTGAGCGTTTTTGCAGTGGCCTCACTGATGAGTCCTGCATTCACAAGTGACTGGATTTCTTTCCTCATTTTTGCATCCAGGTCCTCCGACTTGTTGACTGTTTGCTCTACTCTGAATTTAGATGCGTCTGATAATATATCATCCATTTTTCTCTGGTAGTCTGATATGTCCATCAGTACTGCATCACTCCCTTTGTCAGGTTTCAATATTACAAGGGTTTTGTTGGCCTTTAACGCTTTTAAGGCAGTAAGGTGTTCGTTGGTCAGCGGACATGTCTGTTTAGAGGGGTTGTGCGATACTGGTGTTCTAAATCTACCAGTTTGGCCTTCAGCCAAGGACAAGATACTACACACAGAAGATGGTAGCCTAGGCAGGCCGACACACCGGAAAAGTCTGGCTTAATCGGTCAGGGAGACATGTGCTCGAGAGTGGTCACGTGGTTGAAAGAGACAGTGCCTTCCGTGTGTTGTTCAACACACAAAGTAGTCGATTGTTAAAGTTTGCTGAAGCTATACTAATCAACCTTCGTAAGCCGTCCTTGTGTAAGCAGAAAGACATGTTAGTCAGTTTAAAATTACCGTGGTAGACAATCGACATTACTGTGCGAACATGTGTATATTTCAGTTTGAAGGATTTATTAATTAATTCACGTAAGTTGTGTGATTTCTGCAGTATGTACCTGACGAGATGCAGCGAAATATGCCAGGCAATAAATCGTGCAATCTATTGTTTGTGTCTTCGTTATTCAAATCTCATTTCATTGCCAGTTTGTCTAGAACCTCTGTATTTGAGTGCTTGTTTCCATGGATTGCGACATATGTTTCTGTATATCCACATCTCCAGGCCCTCAATTCAACTTCCTATAAAACGTCATTTCCTGTAAATTCCGTACTTAAGTCTCATTTCATTTGTAAGAGCCACTTTCAGCTCGGTGGTATTTATTAGCCACACGTCCAATGTCAACACCCGACAATTCCCATCAACGTCTTTTCACTTATAAACAAACATCTCTATTTGAATGACAGGGCGGTACCTTGGCAATGGGACACTTTATTTAGCAAACGCAGACGAAAATATCTAACTGAGTGGAAGTGCTTCGTTTAATTTTGGGGGAGATTGGCCGAGTCAACACCTGGGATGGACTGAACACGTTCTTAAGAGATTAGCAAGCTCACGTAATTTGACACTTGACTGTGCAGTTTGTAATAGATCCCAACGTTTCTGTTCTTGGAGGCGGGTGGTCAAAGGGCTAAAATACCCGCCTTTAAACATCAAGCAAATACGAATCCCTTTGTGGCCACAGTGTAGAGTTCAACTGTTATATTGGCTAGTTTGTTCTCTTAACTTTCTTGTCCTTCACTTCTAAGAGTGCCAATCAATGACTATGACTTTGTTTTTCGTGATATTTCAGTAGATTCATTGTTGACGTCGGTCACATGCGGGTAGTGAATGGAGTTTTCAAAAGGGTAACACATTGGGCACGCAGGATTGTCTTGCATTCGGCCCTTCCAATCACTCATCCTTCGTTCATCAATTGTGCATGTTACATTCACATAGGAAGACTAGAGTGAGACTAGAGGGAGGAGTAACATAGGGAGCGACATATTAGATAGAGAGGAGAAAATGAGTAAGTATAGAGAGAATTAATTGTGGGACAATATGTCTTTAGAGAGGCAAGATAAGAGTAATAGTATTATATAGAGGAGGGAGAGAAAGTGGGGAGACAGTGATCAGATTCAGAAAGAGAGAGGTTAGATAGAAGATAGAGTGAGAGAGAGAAAGAGAGTAGATAGGTTAGATAGAAGAGTGAGTGAGAGAGAAAGAGGGGAGAGAGGTTAGATAGATGAGAGAGTGAGAGAGAGAGAGAGAGAGAGAAAGAGAGAAGAGATGTTAGATAGAGCAGACGGTGAAAGAGAAAGAGGGGAGGGAAGAAAGAAAAGATTACATAGAGGGAGCGCGGTTAGATAGAGGGAACAGTGGGAGAGGTAGGTTACATAGAGGAGAGAATGGGAGAGAAAGAGGGGAGACAAGAAAGAGACAGAAGAAGAGAGACAGATGGCAATAGAGTTGTGAGAAGAGGTAGAGAGGGAAAGAGGCGGGGAAGAGAGAGAGATAGCGATATACAGAGAGGAGATAAGGGCAACAAGGGCAAGAGAAGAAAAGCGAGAGAGAGAGAGAGAGAGATGGGAGAGAAGTTAGATAGAGGAAAGAGTGAGAGAGAGAAAGAAGGGAGAGAGCTAGATAGAGGAGAGAGTGAGAGAGAAAGAGGGGAGACAGGTTAGATAGAGAAGAGAGTGAGAGAGAACGAGAGAGAGGTTAGATAGAAGAGTGAGTGAGAGAGAAAGAGGGGAGAGAGGTTAGATAGATGAGATAGTGAGAAATAGAGAAAGAGAGAAGAGATGCTAGATAGCGGAGACGGTGAGAGAGAAAGAGGGGAGAGAAGAAAGAAAAGATTTTATAGAGGGAGAGCGGTTAGATAGAGGAGAGAATGGGAGAGAAAGAGGGGAGAGAAGAAATAGACAGAAGAAGAGAAGCAGATTGCAATAGAGTTGTGAGAAGAGGTATAGAGAGAGAGAGAGAGAGAGAGAGAGAGAGAGAGAGAGAGAGAGAGAAAGAGAGAGAGAGAAGGCTTGGGAGAGAGTGAAGAGTGCGGGAGGGAGCAATACGAAATAGAGAGATGAGGGCAGGAGAAACCAAGAAAGCGAGGAAGTGAGATGAGGGAGCCGAACAAAGATATAGGTAGACCAGAATCAAGGTAAATCTAACCTAACCAGGATCTACCAACGCCCCTGCTATACCTTGCTATATAAAGCACGACTTGACTCATGACGAGCCTACTTAGTTCTGTCAACAGTTTCTGATTGAACAGGTCTGATTGAAAAGGTTAGTAGACAATGAATATTTTGAGTGTCTTAATTTAAAACATTCATCGCAGGAACAATGTGTGTGATTGGACACTGTTCAGAATTGGGGACAATGTGTGTTTAACACAGTCAGTGCAGAAACAATGTGTGACTGGACACTGTTCAGAATTGGGGACAATATGTGTTTAACACAGTCAGTGCAGAAACAGTGTGTGACTGGACACTGTTCAGAATTGGGGACAATATGTGTTTAACACAGTCAGTGCAGAAACAATGTTTGTACTGGACAGTTGAACAGAGTTAAGAGTTGGGGACAATATGTGTTTAACACAGTCAGTGCAGAAACAATGTTTATGCTGGACAGTTGGACAGAGTTAAGAGTTGGGGACAATATGTGTTTAACACAGTCAGTGCAGGAACAATGTTTGTGCTGGACAGTTGGACAGAGTTAAGAGTTGGGGACAATATGTGTTTAACACAGTCAGTGCAGGAACAATGTTTGTGCTGGACAGTTGGACAGAGTTAAGAGTTGGGGACAATATGTGTTTAACACATTCAGTGCAGGAACAATGTTTGTGCTGGACAGTTGGACAGAGTTAAGAGTTGGGGACAATATCTGTTTAACATAGTCAGTGGAGAAACAATGTTTGCGCTTGGACAAATTTCAGAGTCGGTGTCAGTAAGTCTGTAACACTGTCAGTGCAGGAGCAATGTGTGTTCTGGACACAGTTCAAAATTGGGGACAATATGTGCCAATATGATTTACTTTACACTGATGTGCTGATTAATTACATGGAGTAGGCGGGGGAATCTGTTCCCTGGGAATACACGATTCACAATCAATCTTGGATCATAAGAAAACTTTTAATTAACATTAGTTGTACCTCATATGACTGGCACCTTGCCGTCTTGACAGGCGATAGTTTGAAAAATGGAGTTATACCTCTCCATAACACAAAGCCTGGGCTGAATTTAGAGAACATGTGTTGTCCATGCAACATGTATCTTATATCAGGACGCCAAGTCAACACCAGCATTTCTTGGCTGTTTGTGATTTACTCACTTTGATCCCTTTTCAGTATATGGTGCTAATTCTACCTGTTTATAGATAGACAAGTCGGCAGTCGATGGATGAAGTGATTATATCGTAACGGTAGCCTTTATTTTCCGAGATATTTCATGGTACCAATGTAGCCTAGCTAGATCTGGGGGTCAAGATCAATTGTTTTTTTCAACCAAGCCTAGATATGACACGTGACTAAAGGACCCATCGGAAACAGGGCGAGGGGTGGTTTGGTTGTACATATTAAAGAGAATTCCGAATATGCGACTGTCCGGGTCTCATTACCCACTTTAGAGAAATATACACACAACAATAACAGGTATAACTTTTGTGGTTATGGTATATGATAAGGTTAATGCCGGGTAATGGCGGAGGAGTTTGTGCACTATTGTGAGATTCTCCGTGTGTAATCTATACAAGTATGTTGGCGTACTTGATGAGCAAAAGAGGGGGAAAACAGTAGAAGAAGGAGGAGGAGAAAAGGAGGAATTTATGGTTGTTTAGGAGAAGGAGAAGGAGGAGGAGGAGGACGACGACGACGACGACGACGACGAGAAGAAGAAGAAGAAGAAGAAGAAGAAGAAGAAGAAGAAGAAGAAGAAGAAGAAGAAGAAGAAGAAGAAGAAGAAGAAGAAGAAGAAGAAGAAGAAGAAGAAGAAGAAGAAGAAGAAGAAGAAGAGAAGAAGAACATCATCATCATCAACAACAACAACAACAACAACAACAACAATAACATCAATAAGACGAAGACGAACAAGACCAAAAGCACAAAAATTTGGATGAAGGTGAGAGAGTCGAAGAAGAAGGAGGACCAAAGGAAGGCGGAGGACAATGATGAGGGGGAAGAGTAGGCGTAGCATGAGATGTAGAAGAGGAAGGTGCAAACGAATTGGCTAATCGTTGGCTCTCAATAATGAGAGATAAAGTGTACAATACGTGAAGAATGTGTCAGCAATATCTGATCCTGTTGCAACCATGTATCTTTTCCCACACTGTCCTGTTTTAGAGCAGTTAAACGGCTAACTAAGGGTTGTATTGACTTTGTGTAACAGAATCTGCCTGAGTTTGTTTAGCTTACCGATGGGTGTGTTTGCATTTCACATTTTCACGCGAGGGAGGTGGGTGGAGGGGAGGAAAGAAAGAAAGAAAGAAAGAAAGAAAGAAAGAAAGAAAGAAAGAAGAAGAAGAAGAAGAAGAAGAAGAAGAAGAAGAAGAAGAAGAAGAAGAAGAAGAAGAAGAAGAAGAAGAAGAAGAAGAAGAAGAAGAAGAAGAAGAAGAATGAGATGCCAAACTATTGAATGAGGAGTCTCCCTTAATAACTCTCCTCCTCCTCTCTCCTTCCTTCTTTCCCTCTGGCTCCATTACTCCTTTTCTCTATCCAATCTTCCCCTCTTTTACTCTCTTCCACGCTCTCTCGCTCCCCCTCTCTCAGTTAGTTAGTTAGTCGACAAATCATCCTCATTGCACATCTAACCCTTCAGTCCATAAATGCTCGGATCTCCTCCTTAGCAAATCCCGCAGCGTGTAGCGGCTCACGACACCAGTTCTGTGTTGGTTTATCAGTTTTCTTTGGCTTCCTGCGTAGTGTTCTTGTTTGGCCACCCCTCTTTTAATTTGCTGTTCTCGCAGTCTGGCCATGGTTGTAGATTCACAGTCATCACATGGTTCTCGCAAAAATCTTACTTCTCGTAGAGCATTCAGAATGTCAGCCTGGTCCATGGCGCGTCCGCCCTCCACAGTAGCGTTACCTGCGAGCTTGTCAGCCCGCTCATTCCCTTGTACTCCTGCATGCCCTGGCACGAAGATGAAACTAATCTTTGCCAGCCGAGACCGCTCCAGAGACAGCAACCAGTCTCTTCGGATCTCCCCCATCTCTATCCTCTTGAGCATGTTCATTGAGTCGCTAAGGAAACATGCCCTAGTGAATGTCTGTGTCTCGAGACATGTTATTGCTTTACTTACTTGCCATGACTTCCATAGTCAGGCTACTTGTGGTCTCAGCAAAAGCACCAGAGTCCTCCTTCACAATTCTCCCTCCGGCCTGAGCCGTAAAGGCCCATTAGCTTCTCACATGTCGGATGACCGACCCATCTGTGTAAATGACAGCATCACCGTCTAGGGAATTCTCGAAAATCAACGCTTGTACTTCCGCCTCCACAGCTGCCGGGTTTTCTTGTCTGCATTTTCTGTCTAGTTGGATGCAAACTGAAAAGAATGTGCAGAAATCTGTTGGCACTTGTACCCACTCCTCGCCAGGTTCTAAGTCCTCAAGTGAACACACCTGTTGAAGAATGTCTTCGACTTGACCCATCCACGGCCGTCCTCTTTTTAACCTGCTGCCTTTTACCTTCATAATTTCACTATGCAGTGGATGTTGTGTGTTTGCGTTAACTCTGAGGTATGCGCGAGCTCTGCAGACTTGTATTCTGTCTTCAATGGTTGGAAAATCAAGAAGGTAGCGCATCGCCCTGCAAGCTGTATCTCCCGCTCTCTCTTTCCATCTGTATCCATTTTTCTCAACCTCTCACTCTATCCTACCCTCCCCAATCTTATTCTATCATCCCCCTTTATTCCCTCCCTCTCTTTCCTGCCTTCTCCTTCCATATGTCTCCATTCCTCCTCTATCTATTCAAACCCGCCTTCTCATAATCTCTATTCATTCCCCTCTCTCTTTCTTCCTCCCCCTTCTCTCTCTCTCTCTCTCTCTCTCTCTCTCTCTCTCTCTCTCTCTCTCTCTCTCTCTCTCTCTCGGTACATTACAAGACAACACCCATTAAACAAACACGCCTTGCATACATAGCCACAAACCCCAAAACTTTAAACAAGGCAACGAAAAAAATCAACCTAAGAATCCAAAAACGACGAATAAAACATCGAGCAGTCATGCATGATTTGAGAAAACTAAACAGTTCTTTGTTGAGTTCAAATTTGAATAGGCGTTTGACTAAATGTGATTGTCCAGTCAAACAGCTCTCGTCTGATTTGCGTGCTGCTGTTCAATATTTGAATTCGTGTGTAAGCTATAGATCCGGGTGGCTAATTTTGTACTTGCAATTAGTTACGTTAGTGGAAAATAGTTTGTGATCGTCTAACGTGGTTTTTTTAATTTTAATTATGTTTGTCTTTTCGCCATTATGTCTGTTTGTATGTTTGTTTCTTTGACTGTCTCTCTGTTTTTTCTGTCTATGTGTCTTTAACATGATTTGTCTGTCTGTCTGTCTTTTTGTCTACCTGTCTGTCTTTATGTTTGTCATTTAGTTTGTTTATAAGTCACTCTGTCTGCCTGTCTCTTTGTCAGCCTCTCTTTCTCTCTGTATATATGCATGAGTGAATGTTTGTTAGGTGTTTTTGATTAGAGTGGGCATGTGTGTGTGAGAGGGGGTGTGTATCTGTGTGTTATTGAGTGGGTGTATGACTATGAGGAGGTGCCATGAAAAGATTAGAATAAGAATCAATATGGCAAAGCTTGCCTTTTGCAAGACGGAAACTAAAGACCAATAAAATATGTCCTAACATAAACAGATGAAAACCGTAAACAGGTTAGAGAAATTAGATGCAGAAAAAAGATTTGGGGGGGGGGGGCACGTTATGAGAAACAACAAACTAGAGAACTTGATGACAACTGGCAAAATTAAGGGGGAAAAATAAACAAGCGGTTTGGCCGATACAAGAACACGACCCTGGCGATCGTGCGAGATGGCGAATCATGACCGCCCACGATTATCTTCAAGGCACATGATGATGAATGTGATGATATTAAGCGTTCCATTGGTTTGGAAAGAACACTGATGGAAGGCATGGTTCATTGAAGAAAACACATGTGTCGACCAGCATGAAAATAGGCACAGGGCATTGAAGACACTTAGGTCTGAAAACAGATGAGGCAGCTGAACTATCAAAGGATCCAGAGATTTGTGTGTGAGTCCTGGTTTTGTTTTTTCGTTCGCCCGCTTTGATATCAAGCTGTTCCATACACGTGCTACTACTCCTAGTGCATGAGTCTGATTTTTGAGTGTGGATTAGCTTTCCTTATTACCAGTGTTCCTAGCCATCAGGCGAACGTACTCCGACTTCAGAGGTACTTGTAATTTACGTCCTAAGTCAAAGGGCGAGAAGTCAACATGTTAGTCAAATTGTTCTGTGTAGGGAATGAACCCGCTACCTCGGTATCAGCACACCGGAAGTTTTAAGTGCGATAACTCAACCATTCGGCCACGCTGGTGTCCCCGGGTCTTGCTCACTGACGATCTTCAAACGATCTGCTGCACAAGAACGATAAACTATCTATTCCAGACGCCTATCGTGAACGTAAGTTTCTGCCAACACTCTAGCCGTCGTTCATGAAGTGTCCGTGTGTCCTCAAGATTTGCAATGCGATTCGAATTACAGCTTGATGGTTTAAATTTTAGTATGTTGGCGAGGTAAAACTCAACCAAGATTGTGTAAATACTCGTTGATTTCGTGTAGCACAGAAGTTAACGTTTGAGATCATGGGTTCTCTACTTGCTCTTCCACGGGACATCAATTTCTCAAGGTAAAACTGCTGTGGCCAAATTGAAAATTTTTTTTGATGATAAAAAATCAGATCATGTTCAGCCCCAAAGTTTGCATCATTGCGCCAATCCTGATTAAGACGTCCGATACCTGCCAGGACCAAACATAGGATAACTGTGAAGTCCTGGTGTCCTAACTTCATAATCATAGAGAGAAGGCCCTTTTCATTATCATTTCCATGCCGATAAGTGTGGGCGGTCATGTTTCACCACTCACACGACCACTAGAGACGTGGATCAGCTCTGTGTTCTTGTCTCGAGAATGTCACGTGCCCAAAAGCCATCCAGAAAATTACTTGTCTGCCTTCCACTTGTTCTTGTCCCATACATCTTGCCAGTTGTCACCAAGTTCTCCAATTTTTGTTGCTCATCACGTGTTCAATATATGACTATCTACGTCTAATTTATCTAATCCGTTTACATTTTTCATCTGCTCTTAAAGGACTACTGATTGCTTTTTCTGTCTGTTCATGGTATTCTTTGTGTTTTCCTCGATTATCAAATGGCCATTGCCATTAGATGTTTCAGTTGTCTGCTCATTATCCACGTCTCACATGCACACAAAGGCGCAGGTTCTATGTAGCACTTCAACGCTCTTTTTTTCGTTGCAGCTGGCATCTTTTATTGGTCACTATGTCTGTCATCCAGTTAGTCAGTTAGTTAGTTAGTTTTGTCAGTTAGTTAGTTTGTTATTAGGTTGTTTGTTAGCTTAGTAGTACGTCATGTTGTATTTACACCCCAAAATTTAAACGCAGCACCCTTTGTAGTGGCGTCGTATTTTACTATACGAAGAGTCTAGCACCTACGCGTGACGTCACCAAACCGGCTCTTTTTTCGACCACATTTTTCAAATTTTGGCGGGTATTTCTTGGGTCTGCTGGCTACTTTGGTGACTTCCGTCCATGGGTACTCGCTACCCTAGTGCCCCACCACGTACCCGCCCCCGGGGTCAGACCCACACGCGCCGGTCCGGGTCGCGCCGGTCCGCCCCCACACCGTGCCGACGTCCGATCCGGTTCGTGCCGGGTCCGCCCAACACCCCGCCGGGGTCCGCCCCACACCGCGCCGACGTCCGCCTCACATCGTCTACATCACAGCACGTGGATATGGAACCCTTCTATGAGGAGATCGAAATCCAATATGACAGAGTGGAAAAATGATTTGTTCCATCACTGAGTTACCCCGAGTATCCATAGTTGGATGACGAATAAACTTTTTCACGCTGCTAGTTAATTCGGCAGGTTTCCCTAGTACCCATGTATCAACATTAAGCGCTTGGTGAAAAAATGGTTTAAAAAATATAGACAGGCATACAATATTATTAAAAAATTAAACCCCAAAAAAACATAATAAAAGGCTAAATTTCTTGTATGTATAGCGTAGAATTTTAATGTCAATGTAAAAATATTATTCTCAATTAATTTAAGACGTAACTTGCTAAGATAATCATAAAAATATGTAATGAAACAGAGCAAATAACGTCCCCTTAATAAACAGAATAACCAAGTAACCAAAGGGAGACGATTCATTTTCTCTTGGAAATGGGTTGTGTCCCTTGTGCTTGAACTTGTCAGCTATCTAATTACATCCTCGCCTCTCCTGCCCAGCGACCGTCGTACGAAATTATCTGATAGTGGTCAGCCAGAACGCCCTAGGGAATTTCAATTAACGTCAACAGGACTTCAATGCTTATCTCAGGTAGAGATCAGACGACGCTCGGTACCTCCGGGGCTGTGAAGGGAATATTTGCGCAGAAAAAATAAGCTATCTCAAATATAGCTATATGAAGCCGTTACACAAATGGTTTGAAATATAAATATAAATAGATGTATGTATTTATGTATTTATGTATTCTTTATTTATATCTGTATTTATTTCTATAGCTGCATGTAGGTTGTCCCAGTGAGTAAGGCATATATACGTAGGTGCCTGGATGACTTAGTCACGCGGGATATGTGCACGCGTCTGTGTGTGGTGTGTGTTCGTGCAGCGCCGAGTCGCTGTGTGTGTGCTATCAATTACAGGACATCGCAGTCAGTCCAAGCATTCTGTGGAGTGTCTTGCTTACTGGGCAAGATTGTTGTTGTCTTTTTGATCGAACGCAGCCCATGTCATGTGCGTGTGTGTGTATATGTGTGCGTGCGCGCGAGCGTGTGTGCTATCAATGACAGTACATCGCAGTCAGACGTGTGCCATCATGATGTGCCGTGTCACTTCACGACCAAATGTATCCCTCATTCTATAGCTATGTGTCTATCTATTACATATTCCAGTCAATCTATAATGCATTGCATTACAGGATGTCGCAGCCAACCCCAACATTGTTTGGTTGTTCGTGTGCTATCATGATATGCCGTGTTATGTTAATGACCAAATGTATGCCTCATACTATAGTTATGTATCTATCTTTACATATCGTAGTCAAGCTGTAATGCATATTATTTACAACGACGTCGCAGTCAGCCCCAACATTGTTGGTTGGTTCGTGTGCCATCATGATTTGTAGTGTCAATATAGGGGACACAAATGTATGCCTTGCTACTATGCTATGTGTCAATCTATTACATAGTGCACTCAATCTGTAAGGCAACGCATTTACAGGACATCGCAGTCAGCCCCAAATATGTTTGGCTGTCGTGTGCCATCTATGAATTGACATGTCATTTCACGACCAAAGTATGCCTCGTACTATAACCTGTGTCTATCTATTACATACTGCAGTCAAGCTGTTATGCATTGCATTTACAGGACGTCGCAGTCAGCCCCAACATTCAGCTTCCTGGGACAAGGTTGTCGGTGTCTTTCTGAACGACCGGCAACATGATCTTCTGTAGTGTATGTCTTCAGGATTACCATCAGCATCATCACCCAGCACCACCAACAAAAATCATCATCATCATTATCAGCTCATCATCAGCAGCATCATCAGCTGAGGGTGACTGACTAAGTGACTCATCACGGGCTATGTCTGCTGCGGTGAACGTATGTTGAAACGTGTTCAGACATTTCCTTTGGGGAAAATTGGAGGCTGACTCACAGTGTACTGACCAGCATAACGATACAGTCGAGGACACTTGGGTAATGGTCACAGCCTTATCAAAATATGGCGAATGCTTCCGGGTTGTGCCTTGTAATGGCGACACAACCAGACCAACAGGTGGGCAAATAGTTACAGCCCTGTCCAAAGATTACACCGCGTCCAGTCACATTGTGTCAATCGCGCAAAACCAGACCACATGCTCGCTGAACTAAACCGTTCAAAGATGGCGCTTTATTCGATCACCCACTGATAATGGTCACAGCCGATGAAATATGGCACTGCTTCCGGTCGCCTGTGTAATGACTACAACCAGACCACATTCTCACTGGTTACAAGTGGTCAACGATGCCCTCGCACCCGATTACTGTGGTAATGGAGAAACCAGACCACTTGGCTAAAACCGATCAAAGATGGCACTGTATCCGGTCACGTGATTATGGGATACAACCGAAACACGTGCCTAATGACTCAACCGGTCAAAGATGGAGTCGCACCCGCGCTTAATGTTGATACATGGGTACTATGGAAACCTGCCGAATTAACTAGCAGCGTGCAAAAGTTTATTCATCATCCAACTATAGATTCTGGGGGGTACCTCGAGTGATGGAATAAATCATTTTCCACTCTGTCATATTGGATTTCGATCTCCTCATAGAAGGGTTCCATATCCACGAGCGCTGTGACGTGGGGCGATGTGAGGCGGACGTCGGCGCGGTGTAGGGCGGACCCGGCGAGGTGTGGGGCGGACTCCGGTGCGGGTACGGGATGGGGCACTAGGGTAGGAGTTCCCATGGACCGGAAGTAAACCATAAGTAGTCAGCCAGACCCAAGAATATACCCGCCCAAATGTGAAAAATGTGGTCGGAAAAGGAGCCGGTATGGTGACGTCACGCGTAGGTGCTAGACTCTTCGTATAGTAAAATACGACGTCACTACGAAGGTGCTGCACCTAATTTAGGGTGTAAATACAACATGACATTCTACTTAGCGTGTTAGTCAGTCAATCAGTCAGTCAATTAGTTAGTTGGTTAGTCAGTCAGTCCGTCAGATATTTAGTTAGGTAGTAAGTTAGTTATTTTAGTAGTCAGTCAGTCAGTCAGTCAGTCAGTCAGTCAGTTAGTTAGTTAGTTAGTTAGTTAGTTAGTTAGTTAGTTAGTTAGTTAGTTAGTTAGTTAGTAGTTAGTTAGTCATTCCGTTAGTTAGTTGCTTGCTTGCTTGTGTTCACTGGCTGTGAACGCCAGCGTGAAATCCTGTATGTCGGATGAAGACATGCTGTTGTCCAACATCAGTGTGATATAATACAGGACCTGAGGTTTGCGTGAGTATCCGTTGTCCCATGTATAGCTTATTGGTTTGCAGACTGGTAATTCCTCGCCATGCATTCAGATACTCTTCGACTTCGGAGGAATCATCGATCCTACTGATTTAGCCAGGTTCCCGAAGGGGCCTGTTGCCCCGGACGCACGGCGTGCCACGTGTCAGCAGGTCTTGGCCAGTATATATCCCGGCCTTTGTGCCTTGGAAACACCTCTGCGTCCCCGTTAGTTAATTATTTATTTATTTAGTTTTATGTATTATGTATTTAACATTTAATGTTTAGCACATTTCGCTTAAAAAGTCGCTTAAAAGTCGATAGGGTCGACTTCATTGCACCGGGTTTTATACCATATGGCTCAGTCTCTTTCCGCAGCACGGAAAGCGTCGCACAAAGCACGAACTCCGTAGCTTTTAGCGACGACCCACAGGAGTCTCCGAAACATTTAACTCGTAAACCGAAGGACGCGGCCCAGACTCGAACCCACAACCTTCGGAGCACGAGTCAAACGGTTTGACCACTTCGCCACAGAAAAACTAGCACATTTTGGGTTGATATAACTGTCCGTGCATCAGTCATCATTGCCAACATGTAGCAAGTAGCTAAAGAACGTAGCTGCGCTCATGGCAAACTTCAGGACAGATTCTAGAGGTGCTTCACCCGATGTCCTGTCTTATTCGTGTTCATGCCCAATGTTTGTTTTTAAATGTGTTTTCTGTTTCCGTTCGCTCGCTTCGAACTCAAGAATAGTCCGTGCACGTGCTACTGTTGATTTTTTTTGTATTGGCTAGCTTTCCCTATTACCAGTGTCCTTCGCCATGAGGCAAACCCGCTCCACGTTCTGAGGTACTTGTAATGTACGTCCCAAAGTCACGGATGGGATGTTAACATCTTAGTCCAGCTGACCGGGTTGAACTGGCTACCTCGACATCAGCACACGGATGTTTAATAGCGAGCACTCTTAATGATTCGGTCATTCTGACCTTCATGCCCCATGCTCTGTTTTCAACGTGGTATTAGTTGACCTCTGCCGCCTCCTGCCTACACCAGGCCCTCCATTACCTTTCCCTCACAGCTACTGGGGTATTAGTATGGTTAAAATATGTCAGATAAGCCAGGAATCTGTCAGCTATCATTCATTTCTTTTAAAATGCCATATCTACTCATCTCTGCAATTAACTATAGATTACACACATAAACTATTGCGTAATTTTAACTCGTTCATGTCCGAGCAACGTTTGGAATATAATGTGTCTTTTTTAATGAGTCACAACCGTCAGTTTATGTGTCCTCTTACTGTCCTCGTTTGGTCAGACCAAACTAAAAAAATAACATGTAAAACAGAGGTGAAAACAGACGCAAGAACACTTACTTTCTGCTACGGTGATGTGAGGAGAAGAGCGCACCCTGAATGCGTAAGGCCAAAGAAGAAAATGAATAAGAGAAAGAAACCTCTCACCATCCCCGGTTAACAAGAATAGGAAAGAATTAGGTTTAAGAAGATCCAGGAATGGGCCCACAGGGAATTGGGACAAATTGTCTCCCATTCCAGACAAATAATTTACTCTGAGGGCTGTTCTGATACCATGATTATATAATTAGAGTCTACCAACTAAACAACAAAGTAAGAATAACACACGCATCATTTGTTTATTAAACTTCTAAAGGAACAATAGTATACAGACATGTAGCATCAACAAAGAAGTTAGAATCCGGCAAAACCAAACAGCAAAAACACTAATCCAACAAACAAAATTCCTAAGTGTAGCAAAACCTTCTAAGTACAGCACAATCTAATCCAGTAAGAACTTCAAATCTACCAAAAACTTATCCACCAAACAACTAATCACTAAAAACTAATTTAACAAAAAACTTCTAATCCACTAAAAACTAATTTACAAACAACTTCTAGTCCACCTAAAAACTAATTTACCAAAAACTTCTAGTCCACTAAAAACTAAGTTACCAAAACTTCTAGTCCACTAAAAACTAAGGAAAATCTATAATCTAGCATTAGAATTCTGGCTTTCCACTGCAAAACCTTTCAGGGTCTAACTAAATAAGTTTACAATAGGCCTCGTCACTTGGTGTGGTGGGTTACAGAAAAAGGCCGGTTCCACCTGCGCAGGTGCTTTTTTATACTGGGGTCAGAACGACTCCCAGAGTTCCAGACCAATCAGACAGTCCGCACCCTCTGGCGGAATTCCATCTTCATCGCGAGCCGAGTACACACACACACACACACACACACACACACACACCACACACACATATATATATATATATATATATATAGATATATATATATATATAATATATATATACTATATATATCTTCTTCTTCTTCAGCTTTCCGAGACATTGAGGTTCTTTGCTGCAAATACAATCCGTCTCCATTCATCTCTCTGGTGGACCTTCTCTTGCCAGTCGTTGATTCCAAGTGCATTGTAGGTCTGTACATGTATTATCTCTCCACCGTCTTCTTGGTCTACCTCGGGGTCTACGGTCATTTATTTCCTGAGTGTAAGCGAGTTTTGTTTCCCTATTATCTTCCATTCTTTCTATATGCCCCAGCCATTGTAGTCTATTAGCCTTCATGATACCAGTGATTAGCGGGGACTTAAACAGATCATAAATGTCTTTGTTACTTCTTCTTTTCCACTCTCCACTTTGTGTATCCCTAATGGGTCCAAAGATGCGTCTTAAAATTTTGTTCTCAAAGGTTTGTAACAAGGCTTCGTCTCCTTTCGTTGTACTCCAGGTTTCAGAGCCATACAGCACAACTGGTCTGATCAGTGTTTTGTATATTGTGATTTTGGTGTTACGAGATAGCGCCTTTGATTTTAGTAGATGTTGTAGTGCATAGTATATCTTATTTCCAGAGTTGATTCTAGTTTGTATTTCTTCCCTTATGATGTTGGAGCAGTTGAAGATTGTACCCAGGTATTTGTATGTTTCCGTTCTTTTAATGGTCATATTATCTATTTGTATGTGGCCAGAGTTTTTAGCCATTCCGTCTCTTGAAATTACCATATATTCTGTCTTATCTTGGTTGATAACCAGCCCCATCTGTTGGGCTTTTTCCTTTAAGTGAGTCAATATTTCCAATGTCTTTTGTTCACTTTGCCCTATAATATCTATATCATCTGCATAACCAAGCAGCTTGGATGTTCCTCCAATATCACATTCCTCCTTTATCTTCCTTACAACTTTCTCTAGAGCCAGATTGAAGAGTAGCGGCGATAGTGCATCACCCTGTTTCAAGCCAGATGTTATTTGGAAGGGGTCTGATTTCCTGCCTTTATATGTTACTATATTATAAGTATCTTCCATGCATAGTCTGGTCATGTTGATTAACTTCCTTGGTATTCCAAATTCCTGCATAGCATTCCATAGACTATTCCTATGGACACTATCATAAGCCTTTTTAAAATCCACAAAAATGTTATGGAGATCTCTTTTATATTCCCAATGTTTCTCGGCTATTTGTCGTAAGATAAATATCTGATCTATTGTTGATCTGTTTTGTCTAAAACCCGCCTGGTAGTCACCTAATATGTCTTCTGAATATGGTTTTAGTCTATTTAGTAATACTGCGGATAGTATCTTATAGCTTGTGGACAGTAGTGATATTCCTCTATAATTTCCACATTGGAACTTGTCTCCTTTCTTAAAGATAGGTATCAATAATGACTCTTTCCAGTCATGGGGTAATTCTTCTGTCCTCCAGATTTTTATTATTAGTTCGTATAGCTTTAGATGTAATGCATGGCCACCTGCCTTTATAAATTCAGCAGCAATTCCATCAGTCCCAGTTGCCTTATTGTTTTTAAGTCGTGTGATTACATATAGGATGTCTTCAAATGTAGGTTCTTCAATTTGTGGTTCGCATGTTAGAACCTCTTCCTGTGGGAAAATGTTACTTGGAGCTTCACAATTTAGTAATTCAATAAAATATTCTTTCCATGTGTTGCACATTTCCTCATTGGTATTTATCATATTCCCATTTTTGTCTTTTAAACCATATGTGTTTTGTTGGTGCCCTCGTTTCATTGACTTCAGTTCTTTAAAAAAATTTCTGGATTCATTTTTCTGGTGATTAGTTTCCATATCTTTGATTATATTACTCATATATTCTCAGCTTCTGCTGTCTGACTATTTTTGTAGCCTCTTTACATTCATTTCTATAATGCTCTTCCTTTTGGATGTTATTGATGTCATTTAACCATACATGTCTGGCATTCTTCTTCCTAATGACTGCTTCTTCACATTTTTGATTGAACCATCTGTTCTTTCTATGCGTGGTTAACACACCGAGACATTCTTCTGCGGTAGATTGAATTGTATTCTTGATGTTCAACCAAGTTTGGTCAACGCTTTCCTCCGAATGGTTTTACAGAGTTTCAAGTTTACATTTTATTTCATCTGTAAATTTCTCTTTGACGGTCATGTCTTGTAGTTTTTCTCTGTTATATGTTGGGTGTAATCTTTGTAATTTAGTATAGAAAGCTCTCTTAAGTTTTATTTTAAATTTTGCTCCAACTAGGAAGTGGTCACTGTGGCACTCAGCTACTCTATAACTTCTGACCTGCTGTATGTTTGATTCATTTCTGTTGTTAATTAAAATGTGATATATTTGATTATAGGTTCTCTTGTCACATGATTTCCAAGTTTGTTTGTGTATATCCTTTCTTTGTAGTCTGGTACTGCTAATCTGCAGTCCTTTGGCTTCTGCCAGGTTGATGACTCTCCATCCATTATCATTTGAAGTTGTATGTAGGCTTTCTATACCGGTCACTTTTTTATTAGTTTGCTCTCTACCTATTTTTGCATTGAAGTCTCCCAGCACAATAAGGATGTCCTGTTTGGGGGTTTCTTCTATGACATCTTCAGATCATTATAAAAGTCTTCTTTAATATCATCTTCTTTCTCTTCAGTAGGTGCATGTACATTAATCATCGTTATATTTTTCCATTTACCTTTTATTCGTAATTTACTAATCCTGTCATTAAAAGCTTTAAAGTTTAAAACGTTCCCCCATAACTCTTTTTTGATGACAAATCATGTTCCTAATTCATGTTTATTTTGGGTGTTTCCTCCATATATTATAATCATTCCATTTTTGCTCTAAAGTACCCTCTCCTGGCCACCTTATTTCTTGAATTGCTGTTATATCCATTTGATATTCAACCAGCTCCCGGGTTAGTTCTTCGGCCGCTCCAGCTCGATATAGTGTCCGTACATTCCATGTTCCAAATCTCAAAAGTCCTTTAACGTTCCAAGGTCGTTGTCCAGATAAGTCAGTCCGATATCGAGGCTCATGTATTTGTTTCGTAACAAAGAAAGGTTTTTACAAAGGTGGGGATGTTAACGCCACGCTTCAACCCCCAACCTGGAGGACCAGGGTGTTTCTCTTTGTCTGTTCTCTACCCTTTGACCTGTCCGGCTTGGGAGGCCCTGCTGGTAGCTACGCTACCGCCTGGCATAGCTCTCAGGGTCATTGAGAAACTCAAGCTCCCCCACCACGACAAGGTGGAAACACCATCGGGGGATATATATATATATATATATATATATATATATATATATATATATATATATATATATATATATATATATATATATATATATATATATATATATATATATATATATATATATATATATAAACTGTTTTGCTGTATGGTGATGATTCATGTAATGTGAATGAACACATAGGAAGAACTTGGAAGCAACAGAGATGTGGTTACTGAGACGAATGCTGCGAAAACCTTGAACTGCCAGAGTAAATAACAAAGATTGCATGGAAGAGGATAATTTAATTACAACATTATACAACTATACTGGAACTGCACCGCTTGGGGAATCGATGCATGTTAAGGCAGACACGGTTGGGACCCTTTGGGATCGTGTGTATAGTTTAGAATAACAGAACGATCATCACGGTCTGAAGAGAATGGTGCTGCAGGAAGTGACCAGACCATCTGGCCCACAACCATTACTCCAATGAAAGGGCAGACGGACATAGAATCAGACTGCTCCTGGTACTATTACTTCTTGGACACATTGTCCTTTGGTCAAATAATGAAAAACAATGAAAAGAGATTCTCGTCTCGTTTCATCCAATCGTGTTCCTCCTGTACCTTGCGGTATCGAGGTGAAGTATAAACAGCGGGAGAGTGACCGTTTATGGGCGTCATGTATCAACATTCCCATGGAACTCTGCTATTCCATCTGTCCGTCGTTTACGTGGTTGGTTTCTTTAACATAACGACGTCTAAATCAATTTGGGTCAGCCCGAGTATACTTCTTAGTTTTTACACGAGCAGTATGAAAATCCCCTGACAGCTTGCTACGGTCAGTCGCAGGTTTAGGACAAAGATCTGACCAAGCAGAGTCCGTCCCGCCTGGTGAGCCAGATCACCGTTGGTCCATGACCTTGCGGTCATGGTTTTCCGGTCTACACCACGTGGAAAGGGGGTTGGCTTGTGAAGTCTGCGGGTCATCGGCAGGCTATTAATTGTTACTTGTCACCCCTCCTGGGAGAGGCTAGCCGGTCCTAACCTGTTTTGCTGTACGGTGATGATTCATTGAATGTGAATGAACAAATAGTAAAAGAGATGCATCGGGAAACAATCTTGACATTCGCTAACATCAGTGTGGAGAAAGGCAGAACGAGAGAAACGTTGCTGGATGGACTGAGACGGTGGCATGGAGGAATATCATCAGAGAGTTAGTGCAGAGAAATAGGGACCGAGTTTCGTGGAGAGACATGAAAGCCTACGCTATCTCGCACTGGATGACGGCGGTAATAGAAAAGAGCAAATATTTCACATCACATCTACGGAAATACCCATGGGGCATATTCCAGGCAATCATCCTGACTTAGCGAACATCAAAGAAGGGAGTAATGAAAAGGCAAACATTCAATTGTTTGATAAAGCTACATTCATTAAGCTCTTTGATGTAGCTTGACATCTTACAGTAAATTAAATAGACATAAGTCAAAGGCCTAGGACTATCTTAAGTCAAATATCGTATGTTGTCTCAGGGCATGAGACAGGAATTAAAATCAATAATAGATCCACACAAACGTGGTCTGTGTTGTAGAGATTCGCACTTGACACCTAGTCTAATGTAACTATACTTAACCTGATCAGCTTAGGGCTTTATTCAGGGTCGTATTGTTGTATTTAATCAACAAACTATCCCTGTAGCCTATCCTTCACCAAGCTAACGCTAGCGTCGTCTGTTGACATAGTCTGTATGAAGTCACATATTTTGATTACATTAAAATACACGCCATTTTTATCATCATCCTCTTCACCTTCCACTTTTGCTGTCGAGCGTCCTGGGAAAGAAAAGTTAACGTTCCAGCATCCAATGGGTGGCACTGGATAGTGTCATTCAGTGTGATTATACAATATCTTTGATGTCGTAAACCCATTTTATTCTCGGCGTCATTTTGCTCTCGTAGCTCATCTTGTGTGATGTAGAGTCATTGCTGGTAGTTGATAGTGCTGCATTCTAACTAGACGGCCAAATCATTTGATCTTCAGTCTTTTAGTGAATGTGGCACATTGTGTTGATCCCAGTGTCTGTCTGATAGCATTATTTATTACTTGGTCTAGGATAGATAAGTTGGCAGCTCTCCTCAAGCATCTCATCTCACAGGTATTGATTTTGCGTAAGTGTGATTTGGATAATGTCCCAGTTTTGACATTAATAGCATATATTTGTTGTGAATGCCGGTTCTTGGCTAAAGGCTTGCGAACCTTGTTCGTGAGCCGGGTACCAGGCGTTCGAAGCTCAGCTGCGACCGATTTGTGCAGCAGACCGTGTCGCGTTGTGTTATAACGTGCTGGTATGGGAGCCGATCGTTCAGAAAGCAATGGCAAACTACTGAACGTAACACTTGCCTAGTACATCAACAGCAGCTGAAAAATGATGGTGTTGACTGCAACGTCCCGTAAGGGATCAATAAATCAATCATGTGCCATGCCGGAAAGCGTGGGCGGTCATGACTCGCCATTTCACTCGATCACCAGCGTCGTGGATCAGCTCAGTGTTCCTGTCTCGTCCATGCCATGTGGCCAAGCCATCCAGGTATTTTCTTCTCGGTCTTCCTCTTGGTCTGTTCCCTTCGATCTTGCCAGTTGTCACTAAGTTCTCCAATCCATTTCTTCTCATAACATGTCCAAAAAATTTTCACTGTCTACGTCTAATTTCTCTAATCAATTTACGATTTTCATTTGTCTGCTGTAGTACTTTGTCATACTTGTAGTACTTGGCCTTAAGGGATACGCAACAAAATTGTTTGTTGTTGTGATTATGCATGTATTAACCGTCGTTTTGCGGACATAGGTATATTTGGATATTTCAGCATGGGTGATAGTTGATTTATAAGAGCACTTGCTTTTTGACATCTGATTTCGATTTCTCTGTCTATTCTCCCATATTCTGTGATCTCACTTTTATTTTAAGAAAACACATTATTCTTCTTATATTCTACACCGTGTGGCATTGTAGTTAAGTTCACAACCTTTTGTCTATTGTACTGCCAATCATCCCTGGTACTAACGTTCCTCCATGCTATGCTGTCAAACTGTCCAGCATCTTCTCTCTTGATCTCCCCTGCCTCGTCTCGCCTTTAGCTTTCCAGTTGTGATGACATACCACCTTTTCTTTTCTCATGACATGCCAAAAGAATGTGGACGGTGCCCTTCTGATGTGGCCAACCAATTCTCTTTGTGATTTAACGTCTTTCAAGATATCTTCATTGCTCTTTATGTCCGTCCACGTTGTTCTCATAATTATGTTTATAAAACCACATATTCGCAACTTCCACATCATTCCTCACTTGTCTCATGTACTACCAATCATTTTATAGTCCGTGCCGTGTGGCGATGGTGATCGTGTACTGCCAATCTTCTTATAGTCCATGCCGTATGGCGTTAGTGACTATGTCTGTCCACAGCCTTCTGTCTCGTGCAATGTCAGTCTTCTTACAATCCTTGCTGGGAGGCGTTGGTGATCATGTATCCCCAGTCTTCTGTCTTGTGTACTGCAAATATTCTTATGGCCCATGCCGTGTGTCGTGGGTGATCATTTCTATCCACAACCTTCTGTCTCGCGCACTGCCAATCTTCTTACATACCATGCCATGTGGTGTTGGTGATCATGTCTGTCCATAGCCTTCTGTCTCGTGTACTGCCAATCTTCTTATAACATCTCTCTAACATGTGCGGACATGTGTATATTTTAGCTTGAAGGATGTATCTAGTTAATTTACTTTATGTTTTGTGAATTCTGCAGTATGTACCTGACGAGATGCAGCTAAATATGCCAGGCAATAAATCGTGCAATCTATTGTTTGTGTCTTTGTTATTCAAAATCCATGCCATGTGGCGTTGGTGATCATGTCTGTCTATAACCTTCTGTCTCGTGTATTGTCAGTCTTCTTATAATCCATGCCGTGTGACGTTGGTGATCATGTCTGTTCACAGCCTTCTGTCTCATGTAGTGCCAATCTTCTTATAATCCATGCCTTGTGGCGTTGGTGATCATGTCTGCCCACAGCATTCAGCCTCGTGTACTGCCAATCATTTCTGATTACTAAAGTTCCTTCATATTATAATGTTGATTTGTCCAACTCCGTCTCTCTTGGTCCTCTCCTATGTTTTCTTTACAATTACGTGAAACAGCGGACGCTTTATGGTAACGTTTAGAACGTAAGCTGACGATTGCATGAACTCGGTAACACAAGTGTTCTTTGTCAGCTCTCATATTTCACCACGGAGGCAAAGACTGGCCTACATATTCTCCGTGTGCCCAGGTCTCCACAATTGAGATGTTCCAATCAGGTTACATACCTCTGGCAGATTCCAGCTACGGGGCAGTTCCAGTTTCGTTTGTAATTATGTACTATCATCATCATCATCATCATCATCATCATCATCATCATCATCATCATCATCATCAAGTATTCAGCTTTTGTGTAGATCATAAAACATCCTGATTATTCTATTCCTCACTTGTCAGTCTTGTACCGCACTCCATAATTCCATGTATGATTGGAATGATCGAGCAAAGAATGTCTGCCGTTCCAATGATGTTCTACCCCTTCCTCCTTTCTCCAGTATTTCGCTATCTAATTCTCTCTCTGGTGTTTCATTTTGCGTTAGGGTCTGACTAAGCCATTAGAATCTTCGCATGTTTCATAATCAAGTACCTTGCCAGCTGTCCATGTCTGTCCACAAATCCTTGGTCCCCTTGATCACCTCAGCTGATTATATTCCTCATGCCACTGTTTCAGCATCTCTGCCCACTGATCTTACCAGTTGTCTCGATATTCTTCAGTTCCTCTTTTCTAATAATATGACCAAAGAAAAACCTCTTTCTTCTAGTTGTATATAATATTTTAGTTATCTTAGCCTCTTCCGTGCAATCATTGTTAGTTACAATCACAGTAATATCACAACAAAGACATTTATTGGTGACCAGGAAACCGACTCCATGGTGAAGGAGTTAGGGACGCAGTTCGTAATGCCGCATACCCACGTTCGAAACACGACTATGTTGGTTTTTTATGAAATGGTATGGGTGCCGGTCATTAAGAAAGCAATGACAAACTACTGAACGTAAACGTGTCCAGGAATCACGAACAGCCAAACAATGCTGGGGTTAACTGGTGCGTTCTGTAAAGAACATGCAACTAACTTTTAAAAAAATATAGCACTGGATCGGAATTGTATTAAGCATGAAGTACTGGATCCGAATGTCATGAAGCATGTAGCACTGGATTGAAATTTCATGAAGCATGTAGCACTGAGTCGGAATTTCATTAAGACAACCGTTTCTAACGCAGTGTTGAAGGACAGCACAGACAGACGTGTGTATGTATCGGACTCACAGAGTATGCTTCGAGAAGTGAAAGCTGACAAGCTCCAGGTGGAGTGGCTAGCATCGCTGGATATGACGGAGAATGCGAGCTTATCATGAATATTTTGTTGCTAAGGACATGTAGATGTGCGAGGCAATGAACAGGCTGATAGACTAGCTACTTTTGCCCCATTGGTTAGAGAGCTACTTTATGGTAAAGGTACTGTGGTTAGAACTGTCTGGGATTGGGTGGGCAGTATCTGGAAATACTAACTCAGAATGAAGTGAGTAGAGGGTTTGAACGGCACTCAATAATGAACTAAAAAATGAAATAATAATAATAATAATAATAATAATAATAATAATAATAATAATAATAATAATAATAATATTAATAATAATAATAATAATAATAATAAACCCCTAGTATAATAGCCAGTCCCCGTTTGGTAGACCAGTATATTTCCCATAGCTAATAACAATTGCCACATCATTCATTAATATTATTGAGTCGTGTAGTATACTTTTATTATGCATATCTTTTATAGTTTTTCTCAGTTAGCTTGAATGATGTGTGGATGAAATAATGTTTTAAAGAGAGTGATAGAAGAGCAGAATATTAGACGTTCCCCCGTATCTCATTCATAACCCTTTGAAAATAAAGTTTGTTCGTTCGTTCGTACGTTCAAGACGTAGAGGTAAAGGCAGGTGATCTTTACTGATATTGCTAATGAAAGGGAGTCTATGTGGCGAAGTGGTTACACCTCATGCCTCAGTTCCGAATATTGTGGGTTTGATTCCGGGCTACGTCGGTTCACAAGTACATTTTTCTCAGAGACTCTTGGAGGTCGACGCTGGGGCTACGGAGTTCGTGCTTTGTGTGACGCTTTCGGCAGGTCGTCAGTGGGAAGAGACTGAGCATATGTGATAAAACCCGTGCAACGATATCGTTTCTCTTCCATGTGAATTCCTTAAACCCGTTTACTACTGAAATAGCCACATGGAAATTCTTTGGTGACTTTTGATGAGTGGGCGGAGCATGTCTGGGAATGTTTCGAGTGCTGTGATGTCGAATCTTAAATTAAACATTAATTACTAACGCCAACGCTAAGAAACTATAATATTATTTCGGAGTTATTTTTCAATGCGGCTTGATGAGATCCTCCCCTCCCCGTACTCCGCCCCTGGTCTCTAAGTAGTGTATCAAACGCCTGGCCGTGTTGAACAAGGGCGGCGTCATGAGAGAAAGAGATGGGCAGCAAGACGCAGGAGAGATAGGATAAAAAGATTGTCGGTAAGTGAAATGCTGCAGTTGCCTGCAGTACAGCCTCAAACTGTTGGAGTGTGGTAGCAGCAATTGTCCATGGTGGAAACGGCACTTGATTAATTAATTGATTAACTGCTGGATTATCTGCTTCTGTTCCCAGACACGGTACTTGTGTGATTGGCAATATTCGTGTGTACTAATCCTATGTCGTGTTTGGTTGTAGTTCGATGTTTTGTGAGAATATACTAACTAAGATAAGACAGAATCGACAGTGTAGAGCTCTTGGATAGAACTAAACAGTGAACCAAATAGTAGAATAAGACACTGGCGCTGGATGGGACACACATTGAGAAATCCTGAGGACAACTAGACACTCTCGTCTGGAACCCACAAGGCAAACGAAACAGAGGGAGACCTAAGAAAACATGGAGAAAAAAACTACAGATAGAGATGTATAATATAGGGAATACACGGAAAGAGCTTCAGGAGATAGCAACAGGTAGGACGGCTTGCGGTGAGGGGGTTGAGAGCATATACTGCAATGGGGAGATACAGGATAGAAGCAGGATACTAAGGAAGAGGCCGCAGTGGGAAGCATTGGCTAGAATATACTCCTCCCTCGACTGTGGTTATGTGTTTGAATCCATATCGAAGCGGAGATGTAATTTTGATCTAGGGGTCCCAGGTGGACCCAGCCTTACAGTGGTATCAGGACATGTTTTGGGAAGTAAAGGCGGCCCATGATGCAGAGCACATCACGAATTTAGTACTTATTTGACTATACAAATATGAGGCGGTCACCATAGAACCAACAGGCCTAAATAAGTCGAAAACTGGTCGTTTACATAGATAGTAAAGAAGTATATAAACATGTGTTGTCATACAACTTAAATATCTGGCGTCTGTAAGAACGCACGGCAGAACGAGGAACTTTTCAAAGGGTTAAGAATTGGGCACGCAGGCCCGTTTAACATGCTACCCTTCTGATCTCTCTGTCATACATGATTTCATCCATACATGACTTAATGCTTTATGAAGCTAACATTAAGGGGTAAGAGAAACAGTAAGAGTAGCCGGTGTTTCTAGCTTATGGGTAGCGAACGCGATTCACAATCCGGCATATGGGGTTTCGAAATCAGCTAAAAGCGATTTGAATTTGTGTTTATTTTAAACAATGTTATGAGCTCCGGTCGTACATAATGCAATGGGAAATTACCGAATGTAAAATGCCTTAAAAATCACAAACAACAAATAAATATTGGGGTTGATTGCGATGCCCTATAAAGAATATGCAACTAACTAACGCTAATACAAATGAAAGTAGTAAATTGACTAGAGTATTTGATGTTAACAGTCAAGATTATTCTTTAAGGTTGGAGGGATAGGGGCATTTTTATGTGGAGAAACAAACTTTAAAATTTTGTGACAACTGGCAAATTTAATAGAAAATTAAAGATAAATACAAACCGACAAGTACTTAGAATGGTTGACCAATAGCGATTTCAACATGATGCTTTGTTCTGTTATAATGATCAATGTGACTATAAGGACATGTAGATGTGCGAGGCTTACTTTGTCCAAAGTCTTCCTGATGATCCCTTTGTTGTTTGTCAATGACATCGCTTAGTCTCTACATAATGATCCTGCTTAATGCATTCCTTGGAACTGACAGTTGTGGTGCACATCTATAATTTTGACACTCCTCTAGGTTACCTTTCTTTGGAATCTTCACCAGATATTCTTCTCTCCAGTCTGTTGGTGCTTCTTCAATTTTTAAGATTCTGTCAAATAATGATTGCAGGAATGCTATTGATTTTTTTTTTTTCGCATATCCTTTACAGGACATCGCTGTCAACACCAGCGTTGTACTGCTGGTGTTGATTTTTTGGCAAGATTACGTTCAGTAGTTTGCCATTGCTTTCTGAGCAGCCGGTTCACTTATCCCGTAAGTCCCCAACACGGCGAGAACCGCTACCAATTCTCGCGCGCTGTGTTACCCTACTTTGATAAACGGGATTACGGAGAAAGTATGCCATTGATAGTTTTATGTTATTTTTAACAGCATCTACTGGCATGCCATCTGGACTAGTAGCTTTCCTTTTCTTCAAAAGCTTGATTGCTGTAGTAAACTCTTCTTTAGATGGTTTCTCGCAGTTGATATCCAGCTCCCTTTTGCAGGCTGGATATCTGGACGGTGTCTGGAATGAGTTAATTCAGTAGTTTCTCAAAGTATTTAGTCCATCTGTTCAATTGATCTGTAATGTTAGTTGGAACTTTTCCATTTCTGTTTTTGATAAATCCATTTGGTTGATTACATTTTCCTGCTATCTTCCACGTGATACGGTAAAGGTCTTTGATTCCTTTCGATGCTGTTTCTCCTGCATCTCTCGCTAGATCATCTATATATTGTATTTTATCGGCCTGTATCCACTGTTTAACTGCATTATTAGTTTCTGCGTATCTTTCCTGGACTCTGGCTTTCATCCCTGCTCCGTGGCGAAGGTGTTACAGACGCAATTCGTGATACCGCATACCCGCGTACGAAACATAGTTGTTGGCGATTTGGCAGCAGATCGTCTTGCGTTCGCTTTTTACAAAACAATATGGTTGCGGGTCATTCAGAACGCAATGGCAAACTACTGAAAGTAAACTTACCAAGAGATCACAACAGCAAAAAATGCTGGTGGTGATTGCGACGTCCTGTAAAGGATATTCAATTAACTAACTGGCTTTCGTAGCTCTAGTTCCGCTATTATTAAAATCTGCTTTCTTGCCTCCTCTTTCGTTATCTATTTTAATTGTGTTCAGGTGTTACCCATTCTATATGGTTTCTTCCTCGCTCGCCAAGTACGTCTAAATATGGTTCGCTCCAAATGATTTTAGCCTGCTGCCGTGCTCATTTCGTCTACTAATTGTTGCAGGGTTTGGTATTTTTTAGACATCATGACCATATGTTATTCCTTTATTTCTGTATTTCCGAGGTCTCGTGCATTGTTTTGCCTTCTGTGTTTATTTGATGTTATGATTCTCTTGAGCTTCAGTTTTATTTTACCTATCAGAAGATGATAATCTGCATATACACAGCTCATCTAAAAATCGTTTGTCGTGCAGAGATTATCTACATGTCTTGTTGATACAGATTGTCACGATTCTGGATGTTAGGGGCTGTTGTGTCTTGGGTTTGGCTGCTGACTATCTACTCAAACATGACAGCACAACTCACGTCAGTCCATCAACAAGTCCATCACACCATATGAGGAGAATGACAACTTCTTTATTGTCGGTAAGCATCATGAAACGTTACAGAATGCAGAGGATGATCAAGGCTTCAGTCCGTCACATGCTACTCTCATTCACGCCTGAGTCTTACAAATCAACCTTACACAATTGGGTGGACTATTGGGCAGCGGAGTGTGAACTCGCCTGTGTGGGTAGTGTCGATGTGTCTAGGTATAATCAACATGACCCCAACCTCCTCGCGTGCTTTACTAATGAATCGTTTGGCATTACCTGTTAAGAAGCATCACTCAGATCTCTCAGACCGTAAGCTGGCAACCACCCTGAACTGGTGTCTTGCGTCCACGACTGCAGGAGCCTAAAACATGTCTTGTGTCTTGGCCGGCTAAACACTCACTGACTGACGACAACCGTTTGGTTGTCAATATCTACGCACTTGTGACGTCTGCTTTGTTCCGTCCAAGTGCTTTCTTGTGCTTATTTCCTTGCTTCGTCTAATTCCCTGTTCTGGTGCACTTGCTTACTCTTTTAACTCTATCTGGCTGTCATTCGAGCCATGACAGCTATTATTCCCCCTCCATTAAAAAAAATGTCCCTATATTTTCCTATTCTTACTTTACTTCGACATGTATGCCAATGATGGATATGACGTAAATTACTGTAAGTCATGATCGACTACAAATCTGTCATCTCTGGAACTCAGTATGTCATCTTAAGACAATATAGATCGTGTGGACTTCAGACATTGAATTAAAACCCACAAGTCCCAATCACCGCCACCTCATACATTCCAAAGAAATGATCATCGAGATGTTCTCGCGTTATCATGATTGACTACTTGCAACAAAAGAAGCAAGGTTCAAACACCGCCGAACACTATAATTAAAGTGCCGTTTTTCGCGTTTCATGCTGACCCCTTGACAAAAATTACCTCAGACCTCTGTAACCCTTGAGTATCTTCGGTGAAACCAAATGCAATTCTATGTTGTGAACCCAACGACCTTCTGAGTCAAAAGAAATCACTAGGTGATCCCCATCAATTTCAGAGATGTATTATGTCAACTTCACTCTGAGTTAACATCTCTTTCCATCATGCAATGTCGATATTGGGAATTTAATCTTACAACTATATCTCATATCTGTTCTTAGTTCTCATAATTGTAATGTTGACTTTCTAACTATGTCTGATTTTAAGTATGTGTATTTGTATAAACTCTTTTTCATTCATCCATCTCTACATTCATCCGTCATGAAATAACACATCTAAATTCTTTTTATTGATGATGATATAAACCTAGCACAAAACAAATAAGTATGTACTTATCCTTAACTGTAACATAATAAATATCACCAATTATAATAATTGATAAAATTATAACGATAAAATTAAAATCAATTCATTTCTAAACTAATACTATTAGTGGTTTAAATATCAACCATCATTTGCCCCCTGAAATACTGAACTAATTTACATATTGTTTTTCTTTTTAGACTATTATACAAAATAATTAAAGAAGACGTCGAAATGTCAGATTGCAAAATCGTCCACCATCCTGTATCACATTAAATACAGCCTTCGCACTCTTTCTTGTCCATTTCTTCGTATATACGACTATGTCATCACTCACGGGCGTACTTGTTTATCCTGCTATCTGCAATATTAATAACAACAAGTGACTTATTTATATTTAAACAACTGTTTTCATACATGTGGTGTTTCAAAAGTAAGTTACAGTCATAATAAAGTAACATTATATTTAGACATTATAATATTCCTATTTAATTTATTTACCCCAATGCCAAAAATTAAACTTATATTTTATTCATACAATATGTTTATAATCTACTTAATAAATCTGCTAAATTATTAAAACCAAGAGTCGTTCTGACCTCTTTTTAAGTTTTCAGTGTACTTATTTTGAGAATATTAGTAACAATGTTAATATCCGTATAGAGAAAACCTTTGGAATTTCATTGTCCTAAGAATTGACTTTCGTTTTTTTGCTATGTTTTCCAGTCAACCTAAACGTTGGAATGCGACAAAAGATATGTCTAAGAATGTACGCCGGATGTACTGTCTCAGTAGTATGAACACCGATGTAAGACGCGATGTCAGTAATCTCTAAGTAGTAACCACATCACACGGATAAAAGATTAATGAGAATTCTGAAGACCAACAGGAAGATAAAGGAATTCATATACTCTCAGTGGTGTTGCGAATGTGGTGATGTGTATTGAATCTTCTGCCATTGGTATCTGGTATCTGATATTATTTATTTAGTATCGGCAGATATGATTTAGAAAACTATGCAAATTTAGCCATGCCCGCTATTAACAAGTCTATTTGGGCATAGGTTCTGGATAAAGATACTCATTTATACACATCTAAAAAAAAATAAATGATCATGAATATGAACAAGACAATGAACACAGTAGACGACATCACATCTTATAAAATTATTCATGATGACAATACGACCACAACATCGTTACATGTTTTACGCAAGGTTAGCAAAATTCATTCAGTAGAAAATATAAACGAAATTCATTGAAACCATGCTTCACTGTATCAATACTGTAGTCGTGTGTCATTAACCCATACCCACGCCAACAATAGAGTTCCACTGTTGCATGATCTCCATGCTGTTATCAGTTTTAACTACTATTAATAACCACACCTACCTACAACAAAACCCTGTTATGTGTCAATACCCCATACCCACAACAGTGATTAATTGTTTTTTCTATCATATGTTCAACAATTCGCATAGGAAGACCTCTGCCACATAACAATTACCCATGTCATATGCCAGAAGGCCGCCAAACACGATAAGAACATATAATGGGCAGCGACTTCGTCGCCACACGTTATAATCCATATATCATTTTGCGACTTTCTCTTCGCCAGATGTTTACACCAGCTGTTAATTTTCTACTGGACAAATCCCGACCAATTCTAGTGTAAAACCTTCTGAACAATATACATGTTTATATCAAAATTATTTCGGCTCAGGCCATTCCTTCTGATGTTATCCATCCTGCATCTATACCAATCTTGATGAAGTACTAAAAAGAAGATATTATCTACGTCTAACCCATATTAACTAATAATTGTAGACAAGAACTGTAAGATGAAATTTAGTATTTGTGATTTTAACTGTGTGCGAAAATCAGGACCACTTCTTTTGTAATACCCTAATGTGTCTGTACTGTACTATGTGTTTATCTAATTACCTAACATTGACATTCATCCCAATTTATTTTCCTTTATATTCTTCCTTTTATACATTTTCTTTCTTTCTTTCTTTCTTTTGTGGCCCTAGGAGGCCAGTAAAAAAATGTTTTAGAGTTATGGAATAATTTATCCTCCTCAAACTCGACAAATGTCAGAAACGATTCTCTGGCTTCATACTTCTGACATCTTGAGAATTCCAGCGTTGACCAATAAAAATTCGCATATAACTGTCGTTGTCCAATATTCCTCTGTATCGAGCTGTCGTTGTCCAACAATCCTTCTTATCGATCTGTCGTTGACCAATATTCCTCTGTATCAATCTGTCGTTGTCCAACAATCCTTCTTATCGATCTGTCGTTGACCAATATTCCTCTGTATCGATCTGTCGTTGTCCAACAATCCTTCTTATCGATCTGTCGTTGACCAATATTCCTCTGTATCAATCTGTCGTTGTCCAACAATCCTCAGCGTTGATTCAGTTCCAACGAGGCGTTGAAAACTAAAACTCCTCAGCCGAACCCATTTATGTTTGCGACCGATGAACAAAAGTCACAGATTCCTCACAATCTTGATCCTTCCGATATTTGCTTCTTCAGCTACTTGTCTTAGCTGTTTCGTCAAAAACATCCCACAGCAATAATAATCGTGGCAAACAGTCTCTATATATTAGTCTATAGATGAATCTGCCAAACTGAGGTTTCCGTTCCTGTTGAAAACGTTGAGCTGTCGCAGGTTCCCACAAAAATTATGAAATACCTGAAGTTACGAGAATAACACCTTAGGCATGTTGCCCGTGATCAGCCTTTGAAGGAGCGTGACTGATGTAGGTGTTATTTGTTACCAAATGTAGCCATTTGGTTGAGCAATATCTTGTAATGCTGTGTCAACACACACCAGGACAATCAACTTAGCGTTGATAACCTCAAAAACTTCCGCTCAGTATTAACAACCTGAACAGCGCTCCATAATAGTGTTCAATGGTTATAATGTAAAATGTCACCAACGCGGGGTGCAGCTGTTTCACAAGACAATGGACCTGAGAACCTCAAACAATCGATCTAGGATTCCTCAAGGAATGGATCCGCGGATTTTCAGAAAATCGATCTTGGGCTCGTCAACCCAAACTGCAACAATGTGATTCCCTTAATAGAACCACTTCTGATTTAATCCGTTATGACAGTAACAGAGTCACTGGTATTCAACTGGACACACATGATGAATAAAACAGTTCTCCTCTTTATACAGCAAATTAACAACGGGGATACGCCACTTGGTTTGTAGCCTTGTCAAACCGGCGTGATCCTCTTGGACAACAATGTAGTGTTGTATGTACCATTGTAATGTATTCTTGTATTGTATTCCTGCAACGGTTAGAATGACCTTCAATCCCACTTTCAATGATAACTCATATAATTCCCAAACGATCCTCTTGGTTCAAACTTTCAACCGGACAGGCACCCATGTCACGATTCTGGATGTTAGGGGCTGTTGTGTCTTGGGTTTGGCTGCTGACTATCTACTCAAACATGACAGCACAACTCACGTCAGTCCATCAACAAGTCCATCACACCATATGAGGAGAACGACAACTTCTTTATTGTCGGTAAGCATCATGAAACGTTACAGAATGCAGAGGATGATCAAGGCTTCAGTCCGTCACATGCTACTCTCATTCACGCCTGAGTCTTACAAATCAACCTTACACAATTGGGTGGACTATTGGGCAGCGGAGTGTGAACTCGCCTGTGTGGGTAGTGTCGATGTGTCTAGGTATAATCAACATGACCCCAACCTCCTCGCGTGCTTTACTAATGAATCGTTTGGCATTACCTGTTAAGAAGCATCACTCAGATCTCTCAAACCGTAAGCTGGCAACCACCCTGAACTGGTGTCTTGCGTCCACGACTGCAGGAGCCTAAAACATGTCTTGTGTCTTGGCCGGCTAAACACTCACTGACTGACGACAACCGTTTGGTTGTCAATATCTACGCACTTGTGACGTCTGCTTTGTTCCGTCCAAGTGCTTTCTTGTGCTTATTTCCTTGCTTCGTCTAATTCCCTGTTCTGGTGCACTTGCTTACTCTTTTAACTCTATCTGGCTGTCATTCGAGCCATGACACAGATATTGTCTTCTTCTGCTGCGTTTCGTCCAGAATATTGTTTTGAACGTAACTGTGTTGTGCCTGTTTACAGCAGAGCTGTGATATTCGAACCTTTCGGTCAACACATCCGACTTCTGCATACATTTATTAATCGGATTAACCTTCCCGGTGATCCATATAATCGTTTTGATTGTCAGTTCTATGGTCAGGTGAAACAATGTTACTTTGTGAATTCTTTTATGTGAAAAACGCTTTCCTTTATGACCTACTGATGCTCTGCTAAGAAATTAATACATAACTCCCCATTGTCCATCATTACCATACACCCATGTTTTCCCTGTGTTATCCAATCATACCTTGCCAGCCAGAAATTTAGGCTAAAACAGGTATAAGTTAGCGTGGCTGAATGGATAAGAGCGCTCGTTTGTAAACAACCGACGTGCTAATATCGAGGGAGCAGCTTGAATCCCTACGCCTATTAGAGGGACTAACATGTTGACTTCTTTTCCTTGACTTTTTGATGTACATTAAAGTGCCTCATAAGTCAGGGTGGGTTGGCCTGATAGCGAGGAACACTGGTAATAGAGAAAGCTAATCCACACGCACAGCCTACTGCACTAGAAGTAGTCTCTCGTATATGGGCTACGCTTGAGTTTAATCCGAGTGAGCGCAAAAACAAAAACAGCATTAATATTTCTCAACCGAAAATGGGGCTCAAATATAGGATGTAATTGTAATAACTGTTGAGTGTTTGAAAATATTGCCGGTCCAAGTTTTGTATTTACCTGTTATGTCTGCCTGGAACTTTACAGAGGGTGAATACAAAACTTGGACCGGCAATATTTTCAAACACTGTACGGTCATTAAAAATACACCCTATATCTATAGCCTCTCCTTAGCTATAGTTTCATCTGCATTAGGTAGGTGCCTTATGGTTGTAGATTTCTTTTTTGGTTTGGTTTTGGGCCATTTTTCGCGTTCTGGGTTGGTTTACAGCATCCTTCTTTCTGTTCTGGAGTGTAATTTTCTCTGAGAGTCCGGGGATTCGTCGCTGGAGTTACGGATATCGTGCTCTACGCGACGTTTTCAGCAGGCTGTCCTAGGGAATGATACCGAGCCATTTGAAATAAACTCGGTGCAATGAAGTGTATTCTCTTGATTGTGTATCCTTTAACCTTTTTGTTTGTTTGTTTTCAATAAGGAACCGTATGTTTGTTTGTGTGTACGGGGAGTCTATTTCCGGGCTGAGCATTAACAGCTGTTTGCCAGAGCAGTGGTCTTGTAGTGTACAGGCTAAGATTTAAGTAGCTGGGTTAATAGATGTATTAATGTACTGATTGATTACTAGCTGTTTGCCAGAGCAGTGGTCTTGTAGTGTACAGGCTAAGATTTAAGTAGCTGAGTTAATAGATGTATTAATGTACTGATTGATTACTGGATTAATTGACTGACCAATCGATCGCTTTACTGATTGGTTGATCGATTATCGATTGATTGTTTAAATGATATATTGACTCACTGTTCTATTTACGGTTTGATTGATTGATTGTTTGATTGCGTGACTATTTAATTGATTATTTGTTTCATATATTACTTGACTGACTGTTAGATTGACTGTTATGTAAACTGACTGACTGTGTCGCTGATTGATTGATCGACTTATTGATTGTCTGCACACTTAACTAATTGACTGATTGGTTGTTTAATAGATTAACTATTCTTTTCTTTTATTGATTGATTGTTTGATAGATTAACTGATTGATTTCAGACAATGAAGACCCAACAGTACATTCTGACTGTGATTGCTCTAAGTCTGATAAAGACAGTTCGTCCCACGAGCCTCCAGCCCTCTTGCACTCTCACTGATTATATTCTAAATGCGTGCAAGTCGGATAACCAACAGACTGGAGATGCCCAGGCGTCTGTTGGTGATTTAGGTAAGGGCGTGTCTTGCAAAATTAGTTATAGTTTGAAGTAGTATATGTATACAAACTGGATGTGTCATGTAATCATCGGTATTACTTAACACTGCTTGCATCAACTTGTACGGCTTTATGCTAGGGCGAAAGAAGTTCATGTATTCCTTGCCCGTACCAGATTTTGTCTTGGTAATGTAATCATTTCTTCCCTGCATGAATCACCAATTCTTCATCTTCAAGCCTTGTCCACAGAGTGCATCTTTGTCGACCAAATATTTCAAAATCAGAGGATGCCAAATCAGGACTATAGAGTGGATGGGTAATACAGTCCAACCAAATTTGGTAATTGCTTCCTGTGTTTCCAGACTTGTTTGAGAGTGCTCATTGTTGTGAAGGAGAATCAGGTCTTTTGGATTCTTGTGCGACCGAACTCTGCGAGAACGTTGACTGCGGTTTTTGTTTTTTTCCAATGTCTTAACGTAAGCATGCGAACTGATTGTCTCTCCTCTTGGCATAACATCCACAAGAATCGCATCTTCAATGTTCCAGTCATGACCTTTCCAGCTGAAGGAGTTGTCTTGAATTCTTTCTTCCTGGTGATTGTAGATAATGACACTCCATTGACTGTCTGTTTGTCTCAGGTTCAAATTGATGTGCCCAGGTTTCGTCACCTGGAACAATCTTAGCCAAAAAGTTCTACCCATCAGCAATAAAACGCTTCAACGATTGAGAAGAAATCGCTTTTCTTTGCAATCTGTGGTCATGTGTGAGACTTCGAGGAACCTTTCTTGCGCAAACCTTAGAAAATGCGAGAGCTTATAAAGGGTGTATTTTTAATGACTGTGCAGTGTTTGAAAATATTGCTGGTCAAAGTTTTGTATTAACATTCTGTAAATTTCATGCAACATAATAGGTAAATACAACACTTGGACCGGCAATATTTTCAAACACCGCACAGTAATTAAAAATAGACCCTGTAAAACTGCATTTGCCATGCTGACCTATTTATATTTTATTTAATAATTAAAACAAAGGGCCTTTTACAAACCTTAAGGCATGCTGATATATGATGCTAACTCCAGATTTGTATCCACCATTCGGCACTGGGTGGGTGATTTGGTCAATATAAGGCTGGCCATCTTGATTTCCTAGGTTATTACCTGGTACTTAATTTTAGGCTATGTCTGCCTGGAAACCGGGGTCAATTAAATAAAATCAGACTATTGGATTGCGAACACTTAGCCACCTGGTCGACTGGCAAGAAAGCTAACCATCTCGCTATCGCAGGTCCAATAGTATCATCATGTGCCATGTCGATAGGCTTGGGCGGTCATGTTTCACCATCGTACACAATCACCAGTGTTGTGTATCAGAACCGTGTTCTTGTCTCGACCATACCACGTGAACAAGCCATCCAGATATGTGTTCTCTGCCAATAGTACTAGGGGGCTTCACGTCAATACCTTAAGAGTGTGACAGAAATTACAATAACCATGCCATTGTCTTGTAAATTCTTCTTCTTCTTCTTTCGTTCACCTGAAATATGTTTATAACTGCAATGTTGTGTCTTGTAAATGAATTGACTTATAACCTGTCAATATTGTTGTTAATTATGTCAAGAGTGTTGATCACGTGAGATCATGGTACAGACGAACACGGTGGAATCATAAGGCCGATTTAAAGATGGTCGCCTCTATTTCGACAGGCACCAAAGAGAAGCAGCGTTCTGCTATCCAATTTTTATTTTTATCAGCGAAGGGGTGAAACCTGTAAAGATCCATCGACGAATGAAGGTGCCGTATAGTGATGCATGCCTATCAGTGCCCCAAGTGTATGAGTGGAGTAGGAAGTTTCGAAACGGGTTGACATCTGTGACAGACTATTTACGACCCGGTCAGGCACACCGAGTAGTGACTCCAGAGTCGACTTTTTCTACAGGAAACCAAGCACGTTATCGGTGCTTGAAGGCGTGTATTGAATGCAGTGGTAACTACATCGAAAAATGATACGTTTGTTCTTTACTTTATCAGAATATATTCACCCAAAAATTAATTAAGGTTTTCATTTTAATCTCCCTGGTATATGACTCTGTGTTGCATGTTTTCTTGCTTCATCTTATTATTCCTGTTTTTTCTCAATTAGCTAAACTCAAGCCAATGTGTTCTTCTCTAGTGACCGAATGTCCGCCAAATGTGGTCTTTGTCGTGGATGGGTCGGATAGCGTGTCCCCAAGCGGATATCGGCTGGCACTGCAGTCTCTGTCCAGGGAGATTCGAACAGTGACTCAGACATTTGCTAATACTCATGTCGGGGTGGTTCTTTTTAGGTACGTACTTTCAATGTGTCATAATCATCGTTTGTACTTTCTGCTCAACGTACTTTCTTCCCTGCTATCATCATCATCATCATCATCATCATCATCATCATCATCATCATCATCATCATCATCATCATCATCATCATCATCACCATCATCAGCACCATAATCATTATCATCATCATCATCGTATCATCATCATCATCATCATCATCATCGTCATCATCATCATCATCATCATCATCATCATCATCATCATCATCAAACCATCACTATCTTCATCAAACCATCATCATTATCATCATCATCACCATTATCATCAAACCATTATCATCAACATCATCATATCATCATCATCATCATCATCATCATCATCATCATCAAACCATCATCAATATCATCATCGTAATCATAATCATTATAAACATCATAATCATCATCAGTATCATCATCATCATCATCATCATCATCATCATCATCACCATCATCAAACCATCATCATTATTATCATCATCAGCATTATCAAGATCATCATCATCATCATCATCAAAACTTCATCATTATCAGTATCATCATCTTCATCATCATCATGTGCCCCGCTTACCAGTATGGGTGTTCACCTCTCTACTTATCCCAGTCCTTGGTATTCTGGGCTAACTCTCTTGATGCTATTCCTCCATGCCACCGCTCCAGACCACCCTGCGTTATTTCTCTGGGTCTACCTCCACTCTCGATAACCTGTCAAGTCTTCACAATATTTCCCAGTGTCTCTCGTCTCATCACATGACCACAGGAAGCTGTTTATCTTTTTTCTTATAGTTGTATAAGAATGAATTAAGTTAGTGGAACTACTGTAAAGCTGTCGACGTGTAAACATGATAAAATAACACAAAGTTACGTCCTGTGTTGTCTGTAACTGTTCTCTAAAGCTGCATTATAGTTGTATTTCTTCTTCTTCTTCTTTGCGTTCATCCGGAGTGTTTTTTCAGATGTGATTGCGGTGTTTCCAGTTAGGCACCCTTGGGCCGAAACCCTTAGGCCAACACATCCGGCTTTTAGCGTGCAATTTTGACCAGGTTAGCATTCCTGGGAGATCCTCACTTTTGTGGTACCGTCCACATCCCAGCTTCTCAAGTTGGAACAGTCGAAGACATCACGGTCATCCCTCAAGGGAAGGCAGGGACAGTCCATGGCATTTTCCGCCATCCCAACCACTTCCATAATTGCAGAGCCGACACATAGCGCCCTGGTGCTGGGCTCACCGAGGGAATCGTCACATCCTGCTCATGGCTGCTTTAATTCCTCACTTCAATATATTGGGCATTTCGTTCGCCCCGGGCCGTTCCTGCACAGACCAGACAGGTCTGCAGACGGTATCCACTCAGCGAGTTTTCGATTCAGACATGTGCATGTCGTTGCTTTTCCGGGCACGACGGACATTCGGATAACTAGCTAGTCAGAGCTGTTCCGAATATGAGCGGCGTTCCGGAAACTAGGTAGTCAGAGCTGTTCCTAGCACGAGAGACATTCGGACAAGACATTTCACTCGAACGTAAATGCGTAGTGCCAATTTGTATTTTGCCACCCGTAGGACGACACTGCCAACTTCGGCGAGCATTTTTAATGAGGTTAGCCTTCCTCGGGTTTCGAGGCACGTTGGACTTATTGTTGTGATGTCGCCCACATCGCAGCTGGTCAAGATAGAACGGTCAAAGACATCAAGGGTCAACCCTCAGGGGAAGGCAGGAGCAGACCATGGGCGGTCCCCGCTATCCAAGGAGGCTTCCAATATTTGCAGAGCCGGCACATATTGCTCTTGACTGGCTCACCCGAGGAATTGCCACGTCCTGCTCATGGCTGCTTTAATTCCTCACTTCCATCTATTGGGCATTTCGCTTGCCACTGGTCGCTCAAATACAAAACCAGGAACGGTCAGTCTGCGACGACATACACTAGTTAAGCTTTCGCTTCGGACTTCGGACCACGCAATGGATTCGCTAGCCAGGCGTTCCATTTCGTGTTATTGAGACGTTTTTCCACCTTGACAACACTCTCTATGAGTATAGATACAGACATTTTTCGTAACCATTTCATGCCACTGGGGCACTTTTCTACCTTTAGTACTCGCTCACGAGGTAGGATACCTGTGCTGCCGGCTCAGCACCTTACCTCCGTGCTTGTTCAGTGAACGAGAAACTGCCAGGACCTCTCATCCGGGGACCCCTAATATCCCCCAGCTGAGAGCCTTCGAACAAATATCTGAACTAAGCATGTAGCGTGCTCAGCATCTCACCTCCATTTATCGGTAGGTTGGTATCGGCCCGGCCCTCACATCCGAATGTTTATGGCTAAGAGGCGTTCAGCCATATCCCTCAGGTGGATCCTTTGAGTATGTGTCTGGACCAAGCATCTGTGGCTTCGTGAGCCTGATTTGATATTTTGACTGCTATCCTCAGTCTATCTGCAGAGCAGCAGGTTGTGTCTCTCTTGGTCTGGTCCCTAACCCAAGGCCTGTCCGACATGTACTTGTGCATCCGTCGACAATGGTCTTGGGATCTCTGGGACACGCAAGCCCGCCTCCTCCCCCCCCCCCCCGCGACAAGGGTGAGACACATCGGCGGGGGGGGGGGGGATAGTTGTATTTAATGTTCCACTTTCATTACCCTCGCCCAGGCAATCGTTGTTAGTTACTCTGGCAGTTCAAAGAATTCGCAACATTCGTCTCAGGAACCAAATCTCTGTTGCTTCCAAGCTCGTCTTAATTTGTTCCTTTACGTTCCATGATTCACTGCCATATAGCAAAACAGGTTGTATATAACATTTTAGTACACGCTCTTTCTGACATTTCAAATTATGTCTTATTGCGTAACATACTTTTCATTACATCATTCTCAAAAAATCATATTTACCGTTGTCATTGTAATCATTTTCGTCTACATTATTATCATCGTTATCATCATTATTACTGTTATAGACGACATTGTCATTATCAACATTACTACCGTGACTATCACAACCACAATAATTATCATCATGATCAAGATTAACACATCAACTATCACAAATACAGTATTCAACATCACCATCAGCGTTCCCATCGCATCTATCCCATCACAACCATCATTATCATTATCAAAACCGTACATCATCGCCATCACAAATATTATAATTATATCCTAATATCTACATTGCATTTGTGTCTCACATATTTGATAGCTCATGTATTACTATGTAAATAATTCATAGCCCCTTCCTCGTATCCTTTACCTCGTTCACAAGCAGACCTCCGCATTAATGTATTTATTTGGTTTTGTCCCTCTCTTTGAACTCACGCGTAGTCATAAGCGTGCTGTTACTTTTAAGCGAACTTGATTAATTTTTTTAATGTGGACTAGCTTTCAATATTATCAGTGCCCCTCGCCATCAGAGGAACTCACTCCGACTTATAGTACTTGTAATTGACGTCCTTAAGTCATGGACGAGGAGTAGTAGTAGTAGTAGCAGTAGTAGTAGTAGTAGTAATAGTAGTAGTAGTAGTAGTAGTAGTAGTAGTAGTAGTAGTAGTAGTAGTAGTACTAGCAGTAGTAGTAGTAGTAGTAGTAGTAGTAGTAGTAGTAGTAGTAGTAGTAGTAGTAGTAGTAGTAGTAGTAGTAGTAGTAGTAGTAGTAGTAGTAGTAGTAGTAGTACAATATTGCACTATTATTATTAGTATCTACCAAGATGTCTCATAGACTAGTGTCTGCCCAAATTGGTCCACATTAAGGTAAAGCGAGACCTTGGTCAGTATGGTATAGATATGCACAATGTAATGATGACAGCGGTTATGATGACAATAATTCTAACGGTTAAAATGATGGGAACGGCATCAACAATGGTGTTAGAATGCCTACCTGCATGTCAAGGGTTCGATTCCACATTGAGCCACTGATTTATTGTAAATGTACCTTCGTTCCCAAGATCAAGCTTACATTTGGAACCATGAAATGGCTAGAGAAGTACAGGTGTCCGGTATGATATTGCCCACATCAATCGAAATGTGTTGGTATATACAAATACAGGATTATAATCATACCCAATATGTTTCAAATCGAGTAAAATGGTCTTATATTGTTACTTCACTGCGGTGATGACTATTGTGGTTGTATATGATGTAACGGTTATTTGGTTCGTCCTACATTACAGTAACGCCGTCCAAGACCTTCCGCTTCAGCAACGCACGCCCGCAGAGATCGAAGATTTGATCAGACAAATCCAAACATTCCACAGCCCAGGAGAAAGACATCCATCTCCAAGGCACTAAGTAGAGCAAGGTAGAGTGGTCTGTGTGCCTCGTCCTGTGTTTGTTCTTCTTCTTCTTCTTTTCTTCTTCTTCTTCTTCTTCTTCTTCTTCTTCTTCTTCTTCTTCTTCTTCTTCTTCTTCTTCTTCTTCTTCTTTCTTCTTCTTCTTCTTCTTCTTCTTCTTTTTCAGTAAACGATTAAATATATTACACATTCCAAAGCCTAGGATTGTCTTATACAAAACAAGCTTAACGTACTCTGCAGCTCAGCTGTGGAACAATCTTCCACTAGAAATCAAAGACATCACCAATCCCTATACATATAATCGCAAATTATTCGAACACTATCTCAGTACGGATTATCTTCCCCCTTAATAATACAAATAATAATAATAACAAAACCCTAGTATAACAGCCAGTCTCATTTTGGTAGGCCAGTATATTCCACATGGCTAATAACAAGTGTCACACCATTAGCTAATATTACTAAGTCGTATAGTATTGATGTTCGCATTTTGCCCATGCCTTTATAATGCATATCTTGTATATTGTTGCTGTTCTCTGATAGCCTTGAATGATGTGTGAATGAAATAATGTATGAAAGAGAGTGATAGAAGGGCAGAATGTTTGACGGGCCTGCGTGCCCATTTCTTAACCCTTTGAAAATAAAGTTCGTTCGTTCGTTCGTTCGTTCTTCTTCTTCTTCTTGTTCTTCTTCTTCTTGTTCTTCTTGTTCTTCTTGTTCTTGTTCTTCTTCTTCTTCTTCTTCTTCTTCTTCTCCTTCTTCTTCGTCGTCTAAGGGGTCTTCTTCTTCTAAGCTCCCTTCCCCCCAGCTTCCTTCTCATTCATCTTCTTCACCTCCTGCTTTCCTAATCTACTGGTTATCATCCTTCTTACCCTCTTTCTAATCCTTGTTCTTTCACCTCCTGTATTCCTCCTCCTTGTTCTTCTTGTTTTTATTTATCTCCTGATTTTTGTCCTCCTTTGCTTCTTTTCCTCTTTCTTCTTATTAACCGCCTTCGCCTCCTTCTTCTTCTCCTCCTCCCCAACCCCATTCACCTCCCACCCCTCCCTCTACAATTCCCCTTCCTCTTTATTCTTCTTCTCCTTCCTTTTTCTTTTCATGATTCCTAAGCAAGCACATTTTTTAATGTTATCTATTTACTAATTTATCACTCTGGAGATCCACTTTAACATGGTTGCATATATTAAATCTGTTATACTTTGAGAATAAAACGCCCAAGCGATACATGGTTAGATTATTAATTCACTGCTCAACGCTTCACATTTACAATTATTTTGAATTGTCCTCTAAATAAAATAACTAAACTTTGTTGCGCGTCTCGTGTGGTTAAACAGTTTTCTGATAAAATAAATAGCAATTTAATTATTTACAATTACCATATTGCGAAGCCTAGTGGTGGACTGGCTTGAGATCTAACGCTCACCTCTTACTGGAATATATATGGAATCTACAGGCGAGTAAACGGTTGCGATACACTCAGAGGCTAACATCAAGAGATAGATGAGCTGAAATATGTCAGAGAGTATAGAGAAAGTGAAATACTGATGGTGGTTCATTGCAACAAATGTCCATTGTGGAGACGGCGCTCCATTTATTAAATCCTTGACTGGCTGATTGGTTAGGTGTATTGATTTGATGATTTATTTAATCATTAATTCATCTGTTAATATGTTGATTGAAGTAACGCTAGATTAACTGACAAATGTATAGATAGACAGACATCAAACATACATTTCGATCAACCGGGTGGTTGCTCGGTTAGTCGTTTGTTGGATAGGCCGCGATCAATATGTAGGTAGGTAGGTAGGCAAGTAGGTAGGTAGGTAGGTAGGTAGGTAGGTAGGTAGGTAGATATGTAGGACTGTAATTGAATAAACAGATAGTTAAAAGATTGACTGCAACTTCCTGTAAAGGGACATGTAACTAACTTTCACATAAAACAAACATCGTCGTTAATTACTCAAACAGCAGACAAAAAAGATGTTGTAAGTTTAAAGTATAGAAACACAAACAAATCAACAATGTTTTCCAGTAGTGAATTTGAATACCGAAGACACAAACAATAGATTGCACGATTTATTGCCTGTAATATTCCACTGCTTCGTGATAGATAATTCAAATTACTTGTGAATATGTATTTTGCATATTTCAGTTTAAAGAATTTATCTAATTTCCTTTATTTATGTTGTGTGATTTCTGCAGTAAGTATATGACGAGATGTAGCGAAATATGCCAGGCAACAAATCGTCAAGAATTCCCCGCCAATTTTTGTTATATTTGAATTATTATCATCCAGTGCCTTGCCTGCTGGCGTGGGCAATCATGCCTCTCCACAAATTACGATCTCTGATGTCATGGATCAATTCGTATGTTAACTCCCTTCCGTGCCATTGCACTAGACTGTCAAGAATCTTCTCACGCTGTCTTCCTCTATCTCTCTTTCCGCAAATCTTTCCGGTTGTCACAACATGTTTCAGTTTTTGTCTTCTCTAAACTTGGCCATAAAACTATGACTGTCTCTTTCTGATGTTTGTGATAAGTTGTAGTTGCGACTTAGATTCCCTTAAATCGTCCTGATTGCTCATTTTTGGTTGTCCAAGTAATTAAGCATTTTTCTATAAAACCACATCTCCAAGGCTTCCAGGGATTTTTTCCCCTGTTTACTAATTGTTCAGGATTCGCAGCCGTATGTTAAAATTGGTTCTATGTAACATGCAAGAACTCTTTTTCTAGCTTTCAAGGACAGTGACTAAGTGCACAAAACGTTCTTTACTTGATAGAGTGGGAAGAGTGTTCTTTATTACATTTTGAATTACATATTTAAGACACATTTACTTATTTTAATTTTACAGAGAAATGCTTCAGGAATATTCTTTGATTGAGTCGCGCGCCTACAATAGGATCAAAAGTGGTAGCGTGATTGTGTTGTTGACAGATGGACAAGCGGACAACAGGAAGGAAACTGTACAGGTATGTTTCAATATGTGATACAGGGGAGGGAAATGGAATATGTGATACAGGGGCATGAAATGGACTATGTGATACAGGGGCATGATATTGAATATGTGATACAGGGCGTGAAATTGAATATGTGATACAGGGGCATGAAATGGAAGATGTGATACAGGGGTTTGAAATTGAATATGTGATTCATAGGTATGTAGTGGAAGATGTGGTACAGAGACATACGATATAAGACGTTACTCAGGGAAATACGATACATAGACATGCAAGGCGTGGCACATAGACACGCAAACGTGACATTTAGAATTGCAGAACGTAAAACACACACACGACGTGACACATATAAATGCAAGACGTGGCACAGAGACATCCAACAAAAGATGTGACATCTTTCAAACAACTAAATTCATCCATCGAGCATTGCTAAATCTTAACACAGCGCAGGGGCGTTATGAATGCTGAGCATGTTTCCCCGACAGTTCATCATCATTATCATCATTACCATCCTCATCATTACCATCATCATCATTACCATCATCACCAAAATTACCATCATTGTCATCACTATCATCATCATTATTATCATCACCAAAATTACCATCATTATGATCACTATCATCATCATCATTACTATCATCACCAAAATTACCATCATTATTATCACTATCATTATCATCATTATCTTCATCATCACCATCACCATCAACATCACCTTCACCATCATCATCATCATAATTATCTTTATCATCAATATCATCATTTCCATTATCACCATCATCATTATCATCGTCATCACTATCATCATCAACATCAACATCATCATCATCATCATCATCATAATCAGCATCAGCACCATCATCATCATCATCATCACCACCATCATCATCATCATAATCACCATCATCATTATCATCTTCGCCATTATAATCATAATCTTCCACGTTTGCCGCCAAGAGTCTTGTGAAGGAATAGCTGACGTTCCAGTGCCCAATTGGTATTACTGGATAGTGCTATTATGTGTGCTAGTGCCTTTGTCTGTGATGTCAGTCCTTGACGGGTAGCCTTCTTGTATCCCAGGAAGCTAGAATCGCCAAGGACAGTGGAGCCTTAATCATCAGTCTCAGCCTAGAGAACCCAGATAGGCAGCTGCTGAAGTACATCTCCCACGTGGTCCAGGATCACGTGACAGCTGTCAACTGGACACTACTGGTCGCTTGCCCAGGTTAGTATATGACACTTAGGGTGAGTGGTTAACATTGTGAGTGAGTTGTTTAACACTGTGGGTGAGTGATTTACACTTAAGGTGAGTTGTTTAACGCTGTAGGCGTGTTGTTTAATACTGTGGGTGTGGTTTACACTTAGGGTGCGTTGTTCACACTTAGGGTGAGTTGTTTAACGCTGTAGGGTGATTGGTTTATACTGTGGGTGAGTTGTTTACACTAAGGTTTACACTGTGGGTGAGTTGTATGTTTACACTGTGAGTGAGTTGCTTACACTTAGGTTAAACTGTGGGTGAGTTGTTTACACTTTGGTTGACACTGTGGGTGAGTTGTTTACACCCAGGGTGATTGGCGTACACAGTGGGTGAGCTATTTACACTTATGGTGATTGGTTTATACTGTGGTGTGAGTTGTTTACACTTAGGTTTACACTGTGGGTGAGTTGTTTACACTTAGGTTGATTGGTTTATACTGTGGGTGAGTGGTTTACACTTAGGGTGAGTTGTTTACACTTAGGGTGAGCTGTTTACACTTAGTGTGTGTTGCCTAACGCTGTAAGTGTGTTGTTTAACGTTGTGGGTTAGTTGTTGATGATGTGAGTGAGTTGTGTAATGCTGCGATGAGCTATTTCAAACTGCGAAAGTGTTGTTTAACACCGTGAATGAGTTGTTTAACACTGTGGGGGAGATGTTTAACACTGTGAATGTGTAGTTGAAAATTGTGACTGAGTTGTTTAACACTGTGAGTGAGTTGTTTAACACTGTGTATGAATTGTTTAACACTGTGGATGAGTTGTTTAACATTGTTAATGAGTTTGTTTAACATTGTTAATGAGTTGTTTAACACTGAAAGGGAGAGTTAAACATTAAGAGACAGGATTATTGTTCGATTATTTTTCAAGTTGGCGGCACACAATAACATGTTACATTTGATTAATTATTGTTCTTTCTTTGCCCAGCACGAGTTTTGGATCCGGTTCAGAGAGGTCGAAGTGAGTATTGAGTTACCACTCTTTTATATACTTTGAACTCAGCCATGATATTGATACCAATAATATGACATGACAGTTTCATTTCTTGACTAATTTAACTCATATATTGTACCACTTTCTGGACTAAATGACCTCGTATGTTGTATCACTCTCTAGACTAAATGACCTCGTATGTTGTATCACTCACTAGACTAAATGACCTCGTATGTTGTATCACTCACTAGACTAAATGACCTCGTATGTTGTATCACTCACTAGACTAAATGACCTCGTTTGTTGTATCACTCACTAGACTAAATGACCTCGTATGTTGTATCACTCACTAGACTAAATGACCTCGTATGTTGTATCACTCTCTAGACTAAATAACCTGATATGCTGCACCACTCTCTAGAATAAATGACCTCATATTTTGTACAACTCTAGAAGAAAAAAAACGTATATAGTGCACCACTGTCTAGACTACATAGCCGTATATGATGTACTACTCTCTAGAATGCATAACCTTATATGTTATACCACTCTCTAGACTAAATAGATATATATGTTGCACCACACTCTAAACTACATAACCTTATATGGCGTACAACTCTCTAGATTAAATGGCCGAATATGGTGTACCACTCTCTAGACTAAATAACCTGATATTTCAGTATCAGACGAAATAACCTTGTATACCATTCTTGACTAAATAAGCTGATATTCCCGTCTTAGACTAAATAAAATGATATTCTAATCGATTAAATAACGGATATTTTAATCTTAGACTAAATAAGGAGATATTCTAATCTGAGACGAAATAACCTAATATTCCAATCTTAGACTAAACAATATTATCTTCCAATCTTAGACTAAATACACTGATATGCGAGTCTTAGATTCAATAATCAGATATTCCAATCTTAAATTAAATAACCAGACATTCCAATTTGTGATGAAATATTCTGATATTTCAATCTTAGACTTCATAGTTCAGTCTTAGTCTAAATAATCCGATATCTAATCTGAGACAAAATAACCTTATGTTCTTAGTCTAGCCTTAGTCTAAATAACCTGATATTCCATTCTTAGACCAAATAACCTTGTTTCAGTCTTAGTCTAAATAACCTGATATTCCAATCGTAGACTAAACAACATGATATTAAAATCTTCTGACTAAATAACCTGATATTCCAATGTTAGACTAAATAACCTGATATTCAATCTTCAGACAAAATAACCGCACAATCCAATCTTCAGACTAAATATCCAAATATAACCCACAATGCAATCCATAACTAATATTGTGTTGCAAATGCTCCATCCCTGTAGGCTGTCGTAACTTTCTGGTTGTCGTCGATGGCTCGGACAGTGTTCTGCGTCACCAGGAGACAGTCAGACAATTCCTGGTGTACACAGCTCTTCGTTACAGACTGGTCAACAACGCTATTGGAGTCAACGTATACGGGACAGACTCTCAAGTCCAGGCATCAGACACTAGGATCAGGGTCAGTAATTTTTGTTTTATCTATGTGTGCATGTTCTTATCTCTGTGGCGAAGGTGTTACGAACGCAATTCGTAATTCCACTTACCGCGTTCGAAACACGGGCGATTTGGAAGCAGGCCGTCTTGCGTTAGTTTCCATACAAAGGTATAAGTGCCGGTCTTCAAGAAATGACAGCCTAGAAATGCTGGGGTTGACTGAGAGGCAACTAACTAATATGTTCAGAAAGCAATGTAATACTACTGAACGTAAATTTGCCAAATATAAATCACAAACAGCCAAGAAATTCTAAGGTTGACAGCGACGTCCTGTATAGGATAAGCAACTAACAACATGTAATGAGGAGTTATGCATATTCGCCTTAAAGGTGGACCCATCCTAAAATGGGTGCCAGGGAATTTCATGGGAAGTAAAAGCGTTCGCTCCGATATTGACCAGACAACCCACAAATTGTCGATTAATATATACAAATATGGGTTGGCATCCTATGCCCAATATGTTTTTGTTGTTGTGGTTGTTGTCTAAGATTAGTACCATATACCCACCTTGTTTCTGTAGTTGTGGTTGTTGTCTAAGATTAGCTTCATAAGAGATCTTTTCTGTACAAAAAAGAAACGCAACATTATTGCAGTTTTAATTGCAAACTTGTACCAACATTTTATTGACGATGCTCATTCGCCCACTGCAGTCGGTTCTAGCGATGCCGGTCCGTAAGAACAGGACCTCTGTAGGGTCTTCTAGCCCAAAGGCCAGCGTCGTGCTTCCGGTTCCTGACTGTTTGCTCTGAAATTCGACGAGCTCCTGGCATTGACTGGATTGTGGAGGACGCAGATGCAAATCGATTCCTAAGGTGGCGCAGCCATATGAAGCGGTTTTCGGCTGCAGTCGTGATTCTGGGTCTTCTACTGCGCAGCCGGTCTGCCACTTAGCCAGTTTCTTGATATCGCCTCCAAAGGTGATTAATGGTGCCTCTAACCAAATTAAATTTTCTGGCTACTTCACTTTGTGACTGCCCAGCTTGTAAACGTCCAATGATGATGAGTCGTTGTTCTGTAGTGAGATGAGCCAAACTTGCGCATTAATTTTTAACTGAATTTATTCTAGAAGCGTCAATCTTTTATTGGAATTCAATAATATGCTCAGAGAGTTGTGTGTTCAGTAAGTTTTACGAAATTATAATTAACTTGTCACGAGTTATTATCAAAAATGTTGCTTTGACCTTGAACTCTTTCATGACCTCGCGAATCATGAGGTGAGTACAATTCAGGTAACCACGAGAAGATAATAACCAGATAGACACAGTCGTTAGGTTGACTGATGTCCAATCAGCGAATATCTTTTATAAAAGTAACACCATAAATGTTGCGGTTTTTTTTTACAGTATATGAATGAAATAATGTATGAGAGCTGAGTGATCAGAAGGGCATAATGTCAGACGTGCCTGTGTGATGAATTATTAATATTAACCCTTTGAAAATAATTGGACCCAACTTAAGTAGAAAACTAACACCTGTAAAAATCGACCTGAACCCAACTTTTGTGCCTTCTTGACAACGAGGTAGCTGTGTTTTAATATTATTTTATAATTTTATGTTTTGTCTTTAGATCTTTTTGTGTCTTCCCGTCCGTGGTGAAGATTTACGTAATATAAACATCGTTTGTTGTGTACTAGAATACTTATTGTTATGTTATTATTGTATTAGTATATATAGTTTTTTTTATCGTCTCTTGTTTTGGGGGATTTTCTCTTTGTGATTTATGTCCACCTTTATGGAGGCAGTTGTAATGTATGTACACTGTGCCTATGTTTAGTATATCTCATCGTTTCGCAGGAGCTACACATACCAAACTGTTTGTATTTCTTGTTGTTATATCCTGTTGCAGCCGTTGCTCTCTTATTTGAAAATAATGTTCGTTCATTACTATATACTCAGCCAGCTGCCGTGCGGCACTGGTTAGCACGCTTGTCTAGAGCTCTTAGGTCTACCCCCCCCCCTCCCCCCCCCCCACCCGAGACCGATAATTTTTGTTAATGTGTTTAGGGCTCATGTTTGCCGGCTCTCTGGTAATTCATAGTCTCGCATACAGCCTTACGTTGGTTTCCATACAAAGGTATGAGTGCGGTCGTTCAGAAAGCAATGGAAAACTCATTCATTCATTCATTCATTCGTTCATTCATGCATTCATATATTAATTAATTAATTAATTCAGTAGCATATCCATTGCAGAACCTTGCTCACATAACAACCTTCCGTAAAACGTCTCTACTTAAGCAAGATGTCCCGCGTTCAATACACCCATGTGGAGATCATCCGCCACATCCTGCATCTATCTTATCTTTGGCCTTCCTCTTCTTCTCTTCCCGGACATATACCCCTCCATTATTATTCTCTCCAAACGTTCGTGACGTTTCAAGTAACTAAGCTATTTCAATGTTCTTTGTTTTATCGTCTTTAGTAGCCAATCTTCTTCAATATTTAGACCTTGTCGTATGGATGCATTTGTTTGCTTGTTTGTTTGTTAGTGTGTTTTTTTCTGTGGGCAAACTACTGAACGTAAACTTGCTAAGAAAATCACAAACAGCCAAAAATGATGGGGTAGACTTCGACGTCCTGTAAAGGTTATGCAACTAACTTTTAACCTTAGGCTACTGAGTGGGGTGTGTTTGTCACCGGATCTCTTCGCTTTCTATAGCGAAGTAATAATGCAAGAGATCAAAGAGAAGCCAGGAATACGAACGGGAGGTTATAATGTAAACAATCCACGCAATGCAGGTGACACAGTATTGATGGCGGAAAATGCAAAAGATCTACAACAATTCATTTGTTGGACATTGTAGTAACTGAGTGTAAAGAAAAGACCATCCTAGAATATCAAGAAAATAGTGACAATGGTGAAATGAAATAAACATGTGACACCAACATGCGAAATAACAATAGAAGGGAACATGCTTAACAAAGTGAATAAATTAAAATACTTAGGGGCAATTATAACATCAGATGGATGATGCACAACAGAGATTAATAGCAGAATAGGACAAGCAAAAGCTGCATTTCAGAAAATGAAAAGTGTATCTTACGCAATGCGTCACTGTCACTGAATGTAAGAAAGAGAGTGCTGAAGTGCTATATAGAACATGTTTTGCTATATGGCAGTGAATCTTAGAATGTAAATGAACAAATTTGGAAGAACTTTTAAGCAACATAGATATTGTTCCTGAGATGAATGGTGCAAATTCCCTGGACTGACAGAGTAACTAACAACGATCGCTTGGAAGAGGCTAATGAAAATAGAACATCATATACAACAATAAGAAAGAGACAAACAGCTGTATTGAGTCATGTGATCAGAAGAGTCGCATTGGAGAACATCGTGACAGCTGGGAAGATTAATGGGAAAACAGACAGAGGCAGACCAAAAGAAATGATGTTGGATGGGCTGAGACAGCGGCATGGAGGAATATCATCAGCAGAGTCCATCCAGTACACCACAAACCCAGATCTGTGGAGAAACATGAACGCCTACGCCAGCAGACAAGACACATGATGATGATGATGATGATGATGATGATGATGATGATGATGATGATGATGATGATGATGATGATGATGATGATGACGATGATGATGATGATGATGATGATGTTTCTAGACCGACACAATTTAACATTGGTAGCATAACATGTCTTTGAAACTAAATCGGGCTGTCCCATACTAACCGCATCACTATCAAGTGCTGGTTGCTCAGTTAAAATATGGGATAGGGCCATATATGAAATATGCTCCGTGGCGTATAAAGGGATGCTTTACGTTAATCTATTTACAACGTGTGACGTAGGGGATAGTGAAACGCAGTATCATAATTTCCCGACATATGGAGTCGAGCATTCGAAATGAGACAATTTTTAAGCAAACTGCTTTGCGTTGATTTAGATTATATGAAATGTCAACTGTGCAGAAAGAAGTAGCAAATTATTGATCTAAACAAGCCAAGTAAAACACCAACAGCTAACAAATGTTGGGGTTGTCGGCAATGTCCTGTAAAGAACACGCAACTAACTTTTTCGTTGAACTTACAGCAAGACCAGAACACCAGGCCGATGCAGCTTAAACATTAGACACAGGAAATATTCTGGGGAGTAAACTCAATTGGCATGATGCTTGCCACATTGGCCATCGAGTTTAGACTGGACTATTAAAATATGGTGCGGACACTATGTATTTAGCACACTCAAATGTATTCGTTGCACTTTCCAAAGAAACCATATACCCACCTCTTTTCTCAGCTTGTCTGCGTATTGCCCATGATTTACACACATACACCAGTATAGGTTCTGCGTCCAGTAAGCAGGCAAACCAACTCTTCCACAGCTTGAGGACGACAAGTACGACCTGGCAGACAAAATCCGACTCCGGCTGGCCTTCCCGACTTCAGGCGGTACCGGGACAGACCGAGCCTTGGCCCAGTCCGTGGAGATGCTTGACGATGACCTCAGACAGCGACCTTCTGCATTAATCCTCATCACTGACGGGCCTACGTTCGATCCTCAGGCCACTAGAAATGTAAGTTGTTCGAATACTTTACAGCATTTTGCAGTGTAAAATTTTATCTCAAGCTTTTGTATTAATTAATGTTCATCAAAAGGCATCGTAGTACCATGGAAGTTTGTTTAAATCGTCTTCTTCTTCTTCTTCTTCTTCTTCTTCTTCTTCTTCTTCTTCTTCTTCTTCTTCTTCTTCTTCTTCTTCTTCTTCTTCTTCTTCTTCTTCTTCTTCTTCTTCTTCTACTTCTTCTTCGTCTCCTTCTGCCAAACCATGCCACGCCGTTCTATCTTCTGCTATCCACCACAGCTCCCTCCATGTCCCCCAAATGTTATTCATCTCTGTCTGTAATTCGCTTCTTTATGTGTTTTTAGGTCTACCGATATTGCTCTTGCCTTGTGGATTTCAGACAAGAGTGTCTAGTTATCCTGTCCTCGGGTTTTCTCAGTGTGTGTCCAATTCAGCATCAGCGTCTTTTCCTCACCTCTTGATTCACGGGGATTTGTTTAGTTCTCTTCAGCTTTTTTTCTCTCTACATTGGTGATTCTATTATATCATTTTATTCCCACTGTTCCATATAGGCACAAATAAGTAAATGTTTGTAGTTTATTAGTAATTCTTTTAGTTTTTCTCCACTATTCTGACCCAAATAGTGGTACCAATTTACCATTGGAATTTAAAATTATAAGTCTGGTGCCAAGTTTTACTTCCTTTGACTTCCACAAGTTTCCTAGTGCTATGAAAGTTCCTTTTGTCTTGTGTATTCTTATTTTAATATCTCTCTCTGTTCCCCCAACTTTTGTCTGTATTAATTCCCAAATAGTATATGATTCCCTCTCTTAAAGTGAGGTTTCACCAAGGGAGATCGGGTTGTTATTGGCTTGGTTTAATCACATTATCTTTGTCTTACCTTTATGAATTTATAGACCTCTAATCAAGTGTGATTAGATTATCCTGCATATGGTAAAGATTGTCATGTAGGTGCTAGAAACTCTCACATGTATGATGCGTTTCTTAATCAATACCAAATGCTGCCGGATAGTTTGACCTCATGGCATAGAGGAACATCAGTATCAGAAATTATTGGCAGCACAAGAGATAGAAGGTTGTGGACCAACAGTACACGGCATGGACTATATGAAACGGACACAGAAGAAGAAGAAGAAGAAGAAGAAGAAGAAGAAGAAGAAGAAGAAGAAGAAGAAGAAGAAGAAGAAGAAGAAGAAGAAGAAGAAGAAGAAGAAGAAGAAGAAGAAGAAGAAGAAGGAGGAGGAGGAGGAGGAGTAGGAGGAGGAGAGGGAGGAGGAGAGAAGGAGGAGTCATGGAATCACATAGAGAGTTCCTCATGTCAATTTGTTACCTCTGTCAGGCCATACAAAACGCACGCAACAGCAATTACCCAGTCTTCGTGATCCGTGTGGGAACCGCTCTGTCAGACGAGGAACTCAGCGTCATCACCGGTGGGGACCTGGCCAATGTCTTCAGTGTCAATTCATTCACGGATCTGTTCGGTGTTGATTTTGATGGTCGCATCTGTGACGGTAAAGTCCGGGGTTGAGTCTTACTTATGTGTTTTAGTTGTAGAGGTTAGTTAGTTAGTCAGTCAGTCAGTCAGTCAGTCAGTCAGTCAGTCAGTCAGTCAGTCAGTCAGTTAGTTAGTTAGTTAGTTAATTAGTTACTTAATTAATTAGTTTATTAGTTAGTTATTAGTAAGATAGTTATTTACTTGGCTACTCAGTTAGTTAGTTAGTTAGTTAGTTAGTGAGTTAGTTAGTTAGTTAGTTAGTTAGTTAGTTAGTTAGTTAGTTAGTTAGTTAGTTAGTTAGTTAGTTAGTTAGTTAGTTAGTTAGTTAGTTTATTAGTTAGTTATTAGTTAGATAGTTATTTACTTGGCTACTCAGTTATTTAGTTAGTTAGTTAGTTAGTTAGTTAGTTAGTTAGTTAGTTAGTTAGTTAGTTAGTTAGTTAGTTACGGTCACAAATTCACTGCAACGTGCCACCCCACAATTGCTCTGTTCCTGTGCCATCGAATAACACACAAATTGTTCCTCACTGTCCCACCTGATAAGTGGAACAGATAGCATATGTAGTTGCTTAGTTAGTTTGAGGTCGATTGTGTTGAGTAAATTTGCTTGTTTGTCAGTATCAGAGGCAGTGTGTGTTTTCTATTTCAGCCACAATATGGTTCATCTATTCACTTCATATAATACATAACTGCGGTATGCCCCTGACGAGATGGCGCGAAATATGCCAGGCAATAAAATGTGCAACCAAATGTTTGGCATAGAATACAATTTTAATAATTTACACACTCCACTATGTGATATTTCAGCTTTTCATTCACGATGCCCCTATAATTTTCACACTCCACTATGTCATATTTCAGCTTGTCATTCACGATGCCCCTATAATTTACACTCCACTATGTCATATTTCAGCTTGCCATTCACGATGCACCTATAATTTACACTCCACTGATTGAAATTTCAGCTTGTCAATCACGATGCCCTAGCAATGCCAGACAGACGGGACAATGTGGATGCACGTGCACAGACCCCGAATTGGAATACGTGGCCAGCAATAATTCTTGTGGTAAGTCTAATATACGGAAGACGTATAAATCACTTTATACTACGTTTGTGAATGTAAACACCCCTATACACTCCTTGACGTCCAATGGGTATATGGTGCTAGTGCCATGTTATATAAAGTAGTTGACATTCGCTGGGTGATGCTGCCAATAGCACGTCAGCCGACTTTACTTTACAGAAGATTTCTTGGTACATATTTTAAGCAGGGTCGACCAATGAGACCTGTAGATAATTGTTCTTATTTTTATGGTCCATGTCGTCGGGCGTTGGTGATCATAACTGTCCACAGACTTCTGTATTATGTACTGGCAATCATTCTGATACTGATGTTCCTCCATGCATGAGGTTAAACTGTCCAGCATCTTCTCTCTTGGTTTTCCCCTGAATCGCTTGCCCTCCAACTTTCCGGTTGTGACGACATACTCCAGCTTTCCCCTTCTCATGACATGCCCAAAGAATGTGGACTGTCTACTTATTAGGCGAATAACCGTTCTCTTTGTGAGTTAACTTCTTTTAAGATATCTTCATTGTTCTTTTTATCCGTCCACGGCGTTATCACCCTTCTTATGTAAAACCACATCGTCTCAACTTCCACATAATTCATCACGTGTCTACTACTTGTCAATTATTCATTTCTGCACGTCAGGATTGGATCAATATAGCTCTTAAGAACTTTGTTCCTCTTCTCGATTACCACAGATACGTTGGAAAGAATAATCCTCAACTTGTGATATGCTGCCTTTGCTCGGGCTATTCTACATCTTTTTTTTTTCCGCGTTTCCATCCTGTTTCAGGATATTGCGGTCAACACCAGCATCTTTCAGCTGTATGTTGATTCCTAGGCTAGATTACGGTCATCAGCATGTCTTTCTGAGCGACCGGCTCCATACTCTCATAAGTCACTGGCGCGACTGGAACTACTTCTAATTCTCGTGCGCTCATGTCAACCACGAGAGTATTCGGGATTAACGGAGAAAGCTTCTAACCCCTTGGCCCCTTGGCCCTTGGCTATTCTACATCTAACTCTGCAAATATATCTATTACAGTTCTTAAATACTCAAATACATTGACTTAATGGACAGAACTCAACATAGGCATATAGAATATATTTTTCACAACAGTCGTACTTGAAGCTCGCATATATAATGTGTACGTTATCCATAAACAGGACTTAATGCAGACATATTTAAATATATGCACTGGGCGAATATAATTCTACGTAACCATACATTAGGTATAAGTGATGCTTGTACAATACGTATTCCAGTCCTTAATAAAACATTTACACCTAAAATTACCATATGTCCTGCCAAATTTAGTCGATCATGTCTCTTCGCAGATCTTAGTCCGTTATGTTCTGGATCAACTATGTTGATGATATTCCTTCATGCCACCGTCTCAATCCATCCAGCATCATTTCTCTTAGTCTACCTATGTCTCTTTTATCACTGACCTTTCCCGTTATCACGATATTCTCCAATGCCTTGTTTCTCCTCGCATGAAAATAGAAAAAGAAGTTTGCCTATGTCTTATAGTTGTATATAATGTTCTACTTTCATTATCTTGTTCCAGATAATCATATTTAGTTACTCTTGCAGTCCAAAGTATTAGCAACATTTGTCTCAGGAACGACATCTTTGTTGCTTCTAAGCATTTCCTAATTTGTTCATTCACATTCCAAGATTCACTGCAAGATTCACAACAAAACTAGTAATATGTCTGCACTTTCCTTCTTTCATTCAGTAATATGGCTTAATCCATAATAAACTTGTCATTTTCTGGAATGCAGCGATGAGAACAGAAGAAGAAGAAGAAGAAGAAGAAGAAGAAGAAGAAGAAGAAGAAGAAGAAGAAGAAGAAGAAGAAGAAGAAGAAGAAGAAGAAGAAGAAGAAGAAGAAGAAGAAGAAGAAGAAGAAGAAGAAGAAGAAGAAGAAGAAGAAGGCTGGCCTTTGTGCACTTACACTTGCAGTGCGCGGACTCCTATGAAAGGGGTTCTGCCCCTACACTGGACAGTATGACATCAACGTTGATTTCTCTTTCAGAAAGCAAGGGCAAGCTACACATAATGACATCATGCCATCCTGACAGACGATGGTTATTGTGCTTTAAAAAAGGACATTATAACCTCTCCTTAGCACAAAGTCTGGGCTTGGTTTAGAAACCATGTTTTGCTCATGCAGTATGACCCCTTTCTCGGCCTGCCTAGTTATCTTCAGAGGAAAGGTAACATCAATGCATCTGGAACAAGACGCTACAGAAGCTGCCGGATCAGCAAAGCTATGTTCTAACTGCCCACCTGTCGGAGCTTCCATCCTAGACCAACTGCCGACCACGGCTTAGGACCTGGTCTGCCGTGACATAGCATTTAGTCTTTAGGCTGGATTCCATCTCACTAAGATAAGGCTTGAGATGTTTTCCCCGAAGCCAGCAGCACAATGTGGTGCGTCAGGTTTGGTAATGGCAAACTCTGAACGTAAACTTGCCAATAAAATCAGCCCGTGTTTGGGGTTGATCGCACCGTCTTACAAAGAACATGCAACTAAAACAAAGTTCTACACTGCGTGATGAATATTTTATCCGATACTATTATCCCACAGTGAGAACGGACAAAAGTGGTTGCATACTGCAATGTCCCGCTAACGCATATCGTGGCAGTGGCTGTACTTGTGTGTGCTTAGATGGGAGGAACTATAACGAGGCAACAAGGACATGTGGTAATTATATAAGGGACATCTTGTTCTGTGATTTTCATGGCGGTGTGGTTTTATTTTTAGCTGTCAGTCTGTATCTGTCTGTCTGAAAAGCTGGCTAGTTAAATGTTTAGATGCTTGCTTTGTTGAACGGTTGGATGCTGGGTTTGTTGGATGATTGAATTGATACTTGATACTTAGCCTGTTGGTGTTTTGTTTTTATATAGTTGGTTGGTTTAATGGTCGGTTGGTTTCTTTCGGTTGTCTTGTTGGATGGTTGGTTTGTTGCTCGTTTGGTTGCTTGGTGTCAGCATCCCCAATAAGGCCTTACAGGAGTAATGAGTTAACACTAGGCTAGTAGAGAGACACCCGACAGGGAAGACACCGAGTACTATTAATAACCGCACAAGGAGACACATTTGCGTCAGACCAGAGGTCGACGAGTACAGATGAGCGAGGGCTTTCCCCAAGCAATTGGGTTGCTGGTCCTTGCGAGTAACCGTGATATGGCAGGTTACTCGATCTCACCAGCCGGCGTGCTGGCAAGTCCAGGCACGCAATAACAGCGACTGCACGGAGAGTAAAGTGTCCGTGCTTGTCCACGCTATGTGTAGCGGCAGGACAGACTGACTAGAGACGGTAGAGAGAGCAGACGTATCCTTGACCAATTCGATAGCTTTCTAGGCCATAGGCAAACATAGGGCTGTTCATTTAGATTGTGTAATGCTAGCATCATCTATCATCACGTTGATGTATTCATATTGTGTAATGATGATGAAACCTAAACGCTCGTAGAGCCATTCAAATGTCGGCTCTGAATAAATTGCATTCCTTTCGCAAATGTCATGAATTGTTATTTCGTGCAGTGCGAAAGTAGCGGAGTCTTGAAAGCTGCAGCGCACAAGTCGCTGACAGGCTAGACCCCGAATTGGTGTCAGAAGATGTGAACCAACGCCACATTACAGTGAGGCTAGACACCCGAATTGGTGTCAAAATGGTCAATGAATCAACGCCAGCGGCGAATTAGTGTCAGAACACAGGGAATAAACACCAGTAGACCCTGAATTGGTGTCAGAACACAGAGAACCAACGCCAGCAGTACAATTACTGTCAGATTTCAGTGAACGTTTCTGAGCAGTCATAGCAGGCAGTTGTAGTAATATTTAACGAGTAGTTAACGCCAACATGCAAGTGGTATTATAAACCACTGAACGAACGCTAGCTATCGATTGCTATTACAAAATTCTGTACCAGAATTAATTCAATGCACGTTTCAACATTATTGATGTGTGATATATTGCAAAGTAATACAAATTTGTTGTGATGCATACTATAAATTAATTTTTTCCTTGTGGTGAATTATACGATCGCCAATTTGTGGAGTGTGAACCACAATTGAGTCAAATTAGATCAGCAAAGTATGAAATTCTACCAATATTATTTAGAAAGTGTGGTATTATGCTAAAAGCAATTGAAATGTATAAAATCATCAGTGAACATTACCATCGTAACCACCGTGTACATTTCATTGCGTGTGATACAGCCATCAATGTCACCATTCTACGAAATCAGTAAATAGATTAGCGACGAACTGCAGCCTAGAACGAAGGTACGCCAGAGTCAAACAGCGGAGACAAGACGACATTGACGGCCATACGACTAATCATCTCATTTATCATCTAACAATCATTCAGACGATCATATCATTCATCATTAATACCATTTATCACTATTTAGCACATTCTCATTCATCATTCGCATGAAATAGGAGATTGTATTAACAACTTGATGAAATATGAAATAATTGATAAAATATGATGAATTGTGAGCTTGTATTTACAACTTAAGCGTGTGTCTAATTTTTGCTGCTCTACTAACCAGAACGCAGCCCGTGTGTTATCAAATCAAACCAGTGTGTAGTGTGAAAGTCTGCGGTGGAACATCCCAAGTACCGTACGTTCCAACAAATTAGATGAGTATATTTTCCGAATATTTTGGTATGCTCTAACTTAATCATGCATCTTCTTTTCCAGCGAAAGATGTACATGTACTAACACATTATTGTAAACTATTATGTGCATATTATTGTATTATCATTGTGAACTAACATTACGCCACAAAATGGCGTCACTAAATGAATGTATCCAGGCGGGCATCGCAATGGGCCACACTGGCGATAAGCTAGAAAAATGGGCAGATGAAAAGTATAAAGAAGAGCTAGCTCGACAGAGAGATGAAAGAGCATTGGAAAGGCAGCATCAAAAAGAAATGAAAGAGGTCGAGGAAGTTACCAAACAGAAACAATTAGAATTAGATCAGGTTACCAAACAGAAACAATTAGAGTCCGATCAAGCTACCAAACAGAAGCAATTAGAGTTAGACCAGAAAAAAATTAGAGTTAGAACAGAAGAAATTAGAGTCGGACCAAATTATCAAACAGAAACAGTTAGACTTAGAGCATGCTAACAAACAAGCAGAGGAAGCCACCAAACAAAAGCAGATACAAGTAGATTCTGAAACTAGACTAAAGATGAAAGAAATGGAGGTAGATTCTAACATACAAATAGCCTCTAGCAAACAAAAGAGCCAAGAAGAACAGAACAAATTTAGTAAGTACAAGGGCCTTATTAAACCTTACACTGTAGGTGATTCAATCAGCGCATGGACTGAAAATATAGAGTTCCAACTAAAAACACAGAAAATACCTTTAGAGGATTGGGCAATGATTTACATGAGGAATCTGAGTGGGGAGCCTTTAAAAGTAATAGAATCCATACCTACAGACCTTAGAAACAATTACCAGTACATACACGATAGGATAATGCAACATTTTCTTTTGGACGCTACTGGTTATCAAATTCAATTCTCACAGATTAAACCAAAAGCAACTGAAACGTTCTTAGACTACATTTCTAACGTGCAAAGCACATTTAAAAAATGGACTAAGGCGGCTAACGTAGGTAACAGCTATGAAAAACTAGAAGAGCTAATGGTAATGGACAAAGTCGTTTCTACAGTGCCTACCCCTTTTGCTAAATTCTTACAACAATCAGATATTGATTCCATTCAACAATTAGAGAAACGGGGGTCAGCTTATTTTTCCTCTAATCGGGACATATTTAAAACTACATCATATGACACAGAAATTACAGCTTTTGCAAATAGAGTCCCTGATAGATCCTACAAGCAGAAAGATTACAGTAAGAATGACAAAACACCTCAGAAACCACCTCGATGTAATTATTGCAATCTTTTCATCCAATCTTATTCGATGTGTGATAAGAACCCCACATATCCGTCACACCTAGAACAAGTGATAAGTAAGCAAGAAAGCAGAAGATCATCGTTTAAACGTGCTGTAAAATGTTATTTTTGTTCAAGTTATGGCCATTATAGCAATAAATGTCTTGGGAGACAGAGAATGAAGGCAAACAACGCAGCCCTCATCGATACATCATCAGACGATGAGAGTGACATAGATCCCGAACTTGTCAATGTATTACCAACGAATGAATGTCAGAATGTATCATCAGCAACCGATATTTTAGACTTTAATACGTGTAAAGTATGTCACCAGTTTCATGCGGAGGGGAGATTGAAATGTGGACACATAATATCATGTTCAAATGAAGAAGCTAATGCAGCATGTGCCTCCAGAGGTAACCTTAAGTTCTACGATGCACAGGTCAATGGTAAACCATGCCAATGCTTAGTTGATAGCGGCAGCACTATACTGGGGTTAAGGAGAGAACTTGCTAGACCTGAAGATTATACGGGTGAATTTGTCAAATGCCGTACTTTCTCGGGAACCATCGAGAAATATCCACTGGCAAAAGCGCATATCAATACCCCGTTCCTTACCGGCACATTTACGTGCGCTATCCTCCAAGATCCATGTACAGATCTTATTTTAGGATGTCTTGATGCATTGAAAGAATGTACAGACGACAACATAAAAGCCTGGAATGAAACACACATGGTCAACGCTGTAACTAAGTCAGATACAGAAACAAGTTATACTGACTTACAAAATGAAACACTACAGCTACTAACACCAAGTGGTGCAGATACCAACAATACTCGCCAAAAGTTGAGCGAGGCGCAAAGCACCGACCAAACACTCACACCGTATTTTAACTTGTTGTGTGAGCGAAAGAAAGTTTCTAAAAATTCTTCCTGGTACTTTAAAAAGGTGCTAAAAATTGCACATTCACCACCGTTTGCTGAACATTTGGGCTATCATAAAACGCGAGCCAGAATTCTATCACAATTTTACTGGCCGAAATTTTGTTCGGACATAAAATCTTTCTGTCGCTCTTGTATTGTGTGTCAACATCGTGTACGAAAGAAAAAGCATGTAAAGACCGAAGTACAACGGTCAGTGATAGCATCTAGACCACTTGAGAGTATAGCGGTCGATATTACTGGACCCCTAACGCAGGTGTCGAGTAATGGAAACCATAACTATCCAAACAAGTGTACTAAAACGATTCACCTTAAACCAAACCAAAAGGTTGTGATTCAACTAACTGATAAACATAATATGGTACTAACATGTTGCCAAGGGCCTCTCAACGTTGAACTCAAAACATCAGATGCGGATCATGAAATATCGATAAAAGAACCCTTAGAGATATTTCATATCAACATCCTGAACCCATACGTTTCACAACAAGTACAACAGACAGACGAACAGATTGCACCAACACCAAGCAATGAGACGACAGACATACATAACTCAACTTCACTAGGTAGGGAGACACACAACAGCGACAACGCAAACACACTTAGTCAGATAACAGCACACACAACTAGTAGCACAACAGTATTGGACGAGATGGAACTACAAGTTCCGACAGTAAACGCAACTGCGACAAATATCTCGACATATAGAAATAACAGATGCAGTCAGACGAAAGACGGGACAAAACACCGACTGAAACGTCAAGTCTTCGACAGGTTGAGATTGTTTGGACTCACAGCGAAGCCGTCCAAAGTAGAGTTGGGCATGGAACAAATTGACTTCCTTGGTCATACCATCTGCAGGGGCCAATTGAAAACTGATGACAGAATCGTCACTAAGATTCTGAATTTGACAATGCCAACGACCAAGAAACAGGTCCAAAGTTTCCTGGGTCTAGGAAACCACTATACTAAATTCATTTCAAAACTGGGGGAAATCACCAGTGTTTTTTCTAACATCTTAAAAGCTTCGGCTAAGTTATCTGTAAAAGATGCACGATTAATTAGTGCGTTATCGAAATTGAAACAATTTTTCATCGTTCCACCTATCCATCCTATGCCTAATCCAAAACTCACTTATTTCTTACGCACAGACGCGAGTGCCATATCCATATCTGGAATACGAGGACAGTTCTACGACGGGACGTTCCATCCCGCAAGGTACGTAAGTCGCAAGATCACTCCGGCTGAAGGAAGATACTCAGCATCAGAATTGGAAGGCCTTAGTTTGATCTATTGCGTGAGAAAGTTTCACCGATTTTTGGCAGGAGCACAGTTTGTAATCCAATCCGATAACTCTCCATTGTCTGTGATGCAATCTGGACATCCTACCAACAATAGAATTTACAGGTGGGCTTTGATTCTCCAAAATTACACATTTACCATCCAGCATTTAAAAGGGAGATTAAATACGATTGCAGACATTTTGAGTCGTCCTTCATCCATTCAAATACGTGAGTTACAGGAAGGAATCGACCATACACCACCAGAAACAGTGACACTGTAATGTTAGATAACCAAGTGCCATGTGTGGTGATTAAGACATATCGTAAGTGCGTTACCATCGCCTGATATATAACTTGTGTGAATAGAACAGTGCTATGAAAAGTGTAACGAACAGACGCAGAATTAACATGCGCTGACACACACATAAGTTAGATTATGGGAACTAACGCCAAGAGGACAGTGAACCCAGCTTAGACCCCGAATCTAATAAGAACCCCGAATCTAGAATATATTGAACCAACGCTTAGACCCCGAATAACATTCCAGGGTTAGTTATGAACCTACATAATGTGGTAGGCAACTATATTAATACACTATCCTTCGAGGAGAGCATAAAAGACTTTGGCGGAATGAACTATGTTAGAATAGTCTACAAAGAGAATTGCTCCATCTTCACAACGCAGAGGAGGACGTCAACTTAGTGTAATTAGATATAGAAATGTAACTGTGATATATGTACATTATCATTTTATTTACAGTATCTATAACTTCATTCTTTTATTATTTATTCTAATGCAAATTGTGTAAACGCATATATAACTTTATTTTCTTATTTACGTAGTTAGAAATCACCATCATTTAATTAATAATCCATTTATTAAAACATCCATTATAGAAATACAATTATTAGATCTTATATTAGTTAATTAACTTATAATCATAATCATTTATACATCCATTTAGCTAATAGATCATTTCAAAACTAACACCAATCATTTAGGAATTAATATCATCTTTTTCACAAATAACATTTAAGGTAATTAACCCATTCTTCTTAAATGAAAGTAGTAGTAAATTATTTCCCTTGAGGGTAATTTAAGTCAGCACACCAAATTATGAAAGTTACATAACAGGATCGGTAACAAACCATCCTTATAACTATGTATAATTTTTGTATAGACATGACGCGTGCAAACAAAACGCACAGTCATTTGGCGTGATCACTGTTAAAATGTCAGCCAATCGTTTATTGTATATATATATATTGTTTATGTATGTAATACTATGAAACATATTTTAATGACGAGAGAATGATTGAGTGAAAGAATAGTATGAAAGGGTATGAAAGATGAATGAAAGAAGAGAAAATGCGAGGAGAGAATGCAAAAACTTAGTAAACATTGAAAGAAAGACAGCGAGAGAGAAAGACAGCGGAAATTTTTTTTTTTCCACCGCTGGAAAAGTCTTATTTGACTTGTCTGTGTCATGTGTGTTTCCAATGTGTTGTCGAGGTTTTTATATGTGTTACAGCCACACTTTAACAGAGTATATAAAGAACGTACTTCGAGCTTCAGAAAACGGATTTGTGGTCACAAATAAAAATAATAAACGTTTGTATCCACAATATACCGATTTGCGGCGCTCGAAGGAACACACACATTTAGTACACTAACGCATACATATGTTAGACAGTTAAGTACACTTTAGTTTATTAGAAAACACGCAAACAAACAGGAAAACGAACACATAAAAGTTACACACACCAATCAGTTCAAAGAACAATAACTCTAAATTCAGGGGACACAATAAATAATCAGAAACCTAAATGTAACAGTGAATATAGCTTTTTCACATGCGGAAGCAAGAAGGTGAACAGTGGAGCTATGTGTATAGAGTTGGAGGGGATATTGATGGGAACATGAACACTTGGTGCTCATGTGTTGTACTCATAATAGAGTCAACTAGTGTGTGGGTTGTCATTTTGGGCAATAGGAGGAACAGGTCAAGACGGAAGTCAATAGGTGGAAGTCAAAAGACATAGGGTCAAACGACAGAAGCCAGGACATAAGTCATAAGACAACGGTTTCCGGTTCACTACCAATCCCTAAGATATCTATAGAGCCAACTATACTGAGACATGGGCTACTGAATTAGCCAAGTGAAAAGATAGAACACTGTGAATGAAGGTAGAAGATATTGTTCTATCCCCAAACTAGAAAGTTCTATACTTATTGGAGATCTGACAAAATTGGGACAACCAATTTTTCTTTTGTGACCAGAAGTGTTACAAACATGAGAAAAAGGGAAGTAACACTTCGCGGAGAGGAGGGGACCCTGTCAGCATCCCCAATAAGGCCTTACAGGAGTAATGAGTTAACACTAGGCTAGTAGAGAGACACCCGACAGGGAAGACACCGAGTACTATTAATAACCGCACAAGGAGACACATTTGCGTCAGACCAGAGGTCGACGAGTACAGATGAGCGAGGGCTTTCCCCAAGCAATTGGGTTGCTGGTCCTTGCGAGTAACCGTGATATGGCAGGTTACTCGATCTCACCAGCCGGCGTGCTGGCAAGTCCAGGCACGCAATAACAGCGACTGCACGGAGAGTAAAGTGTCCGTGCTTGTCCGCGCTATGTGTAGCGGCAGGAGAGACTGACTAGAGACGGTAGAGAGAGCAGACGTATCCTTGACCAATTCGATAGCTTTCTAGGCCATAGGCAAACATAGGGCTGTTCATTTAGATTGTGTAATGCTAGCATCATCTATCATCACGTTGATGTATTCATATTGTGTAATGATGATGAAACCTAAACGCTCGTAGAGCCATTCAAATGTCGGCTCTGAATAAATTGCATTCCTTTCGCAAATGTCATGAATTGTTATTTCGTGCAGTGCGAAAGTAGCGGAGTCTTGAAAGCTGCAGCGCACAAGTCGCTGACACTTGGTTAAATGGTTTGTTGCTTGGTTTGTCAAGTGATCGGTTGGGTGTTTAGTTACTTGGTTTGTTGGATGATCTGTTGGATGGTTGCATGGATGTTTGTTGGTTCGTTGCGTGGTTATGTGGTTGGTTAATTGTGAATTCTCTTGAAGACTGTGAGTTTCATGTCTTCAGTGTGATTTCAACTTGAGTTTGCTGACATTTTCAAAGAGATTGCCTTCAGTTGGAGCGAGAGTAGGCCAAAATACTGTTCTCTGGCTGCATATGTTGGGCACTCCTTCAACAAACGTTAGTATTTTAAGTGCCCGAGATGTTGGATGGGTCATTCATTCATCGTGTGCTTTGCCAATAAGCGTCGGTGGTCATGTATCACCGTCTCACGCGATCACTTGAGTCTTGGATCAGCTCTGTGTTCTTATCTCGACCATACCACGTGGCCATTCTACATGGGTATTTACTTCTCTGTCTTCCCCTTGGTGTCTTCCCATCGACCTTGCAGTTGTCAGCAAGTTCTCCAATGCATTTCTTCTCATATCGTGGCCAAAAAAGTGTGACTGTCTCCGTCTAATTTCTCTAATCAGTTTACTGTTTTAATTTGTTTCTTATAAGACTTGGTCATTGGTTTTTCTGTCTGTCCATGACATTCCACAGTTGGGTGGGTAGTTGTTGTTTAATCGCTCTGTGCACTGACTCTACATAAAGATGTCAGTCAGCGTGTAGCTGGTAAGTACTGTTTAATCCAACCTTTGGCTCGATGCATCCGACTTTGAAATCAAATACGCCTGCGCAAGCAACAAGACAAGCAAAAGGCAGTTAATGGCACATACCTCCTCTCTGCTTGATAGCAAAAACAGAAGGACAGAAGTTGAAGTAGATTTTCAAGAGACTCGAACCAATACCCATGGGGGGGAATTAATAAATTAGCTTTTGTTACTGTTTATCTCAGCGAGTAGCGTGATTGCTCGCTGGCGAGCTGAATAAATTAGTTTGAGTTACTGTTTATCTCGGCGAATGACTCGATAGGCGGCTGAATAAACTAGTTTATGTTACTGTTTATCTTAGCTTGTGGCATGATTGCTTGTTGGGAGAGGGGGGGGGGGCTGAATAAACTAGTTTTTGTTACTGTGTATCTCAGCGTATGGCATGTTTGCTTGACAGGAAGCTAAATACAGTATGCAGTATCATTGTTTCCCATTCTTCCACGTCAGATTGTCCACGAGCCTGCCCAAATAACGCCAGACAAACAGATCAATGTGGTTGCGTGTGCTGGGATACATCGCTTGTTTACAATGCAAGCACGAATGCATGTGGTAAGTTTGCTACTCGCGTACTTTGTTTCATGTTCATCAGTTGTTCTTGAGACTAAAGCTTACTTCTTAGTTATCTCACAAAGGAGTTTTTGTAGCTCTTGTAAGGAAGTCTCCGTGGCAAAGTGGTCAAGCCATCTGACTCGGGTTCCGAAGGTTGTGGGTTCGATTCCAGGCCGCGTCCTTCTGTTCACGAGTGCATATTTTGAAGACTCTCGGTCGTCGCTGGAGCTACGGAGTTCGTGCTGTTTGCGACGCTTTCGGCAGCACGCGCTGCGGAAAGAGACCGAGCCATATGGGATAACACCTGGTGCAATGAAGTCTACCCTGTCGACTCTTAAGCGAATTTATTTTTTGTAGCTCTTGCAAGTACTTTCTTTTAGTTCCATTACCTAACAGTTTTAGTACCTCGTGTTGGTATTTATTTATCCTAGTTCTGTCACCTAACAGTTTAAGTACATCATGTATGTACTTTATCTTAGTTCTGTCACCAAACAGTTTAAGTACCTCTTTATCATAGTTCTGTCACCTAACAGTTTAGGTACTTCATGTAAGTACCTCTTTATATTAGTTCTATCACCTAACAGTTTAAGTACCTCATGTAAGATAATGCCGTGTTAATTCTATTACATAACAGTTTAAGTACTTCTGCAACTTAGTTCTATCATCTAAGACTTTAAGTACCTTAAGTAAGTACTTCTTTATCTTAGTTCTGCCGCATAACAGTTTAAGTATGTCTTTATTTTAGTGTTAGTTCTGTCACCTAACAGTTTAAGTACATCAAGTCAGTACGTTTTTATCTTAGCTTTGTTACCTAACAGCATAAGTACCTCATGTAAGTACTTCTAGAGATTAGTGTTAGTTCTGTCACCTAATAGTTTCAGTACCGCATGTGAGTACTTCTTTATCTCAGTGTTAGTTCTGTCGCCTAACAGTTTAAATACCTCATGTTAGTACTTCTATATCTTAGTTCTGTCACCTAACAGTTTAAGTACTTCTTTATCTTATTTCTGTCATATAAGAATATCAGAACGTTTTGGTAAATACTTCGTTAAATTGCCTGTTCTTGCACTTCGTTTGAAAAGCATTGATTTCTGCTTATTTAAGTGCATCGTTGTGGGATACATTGGCCAAATTCTCTATATAATCTGATAATCTATAAAACATGAGCTTTTCTCTTCTTCTTCTTCTTCTTCTTCTTCTTCTTCTTCTTCTTCTTCTTCTTCTTCTTCTTCTTCTTCTTCTTCTTCTTCTTTTTCTTCTTCTTCTTCTTCTTCTTCTTCTTCTTCTTCTTCTTCTTCTTCTTCTTCTTCTTCTTCTTTTTCTTCTTCTTCTTCTTCTTCTTCTTCTTCTTCTTCTTCTAGCCTTGAATGATGTGTGAATGAAATAATGTATGAAAGAGAGTGATAGAAGGGCAGAATGTTAGACGGGCCTGCGTGTCCAATTCTTAACCCTTTGAAAATAAAGTTCGTTCTTTAGTTCGTTCGTCTTCTTCTTCTTCTTCTTCTTCTTCTTCTTCTTCTTCTTCTTCTTCTTCTTCTTCTTCTTCTTCTTATTATTATTATTATTATTATTATTATTATTATTATTATTATTATTATTATTATTATTATTATTCTCGTCCTCCTTCTCCTTCGTCAGGTTCTTCCTCTTCATCTCTTCCTCCAATATATGATTATTATGTTTTCCCATCGTCTTCCCGTTTCGTCCTCCTAGCCTCTTATTTTTCTTTAACTGTTTAACTTCTCTTTCTTCTCCGTGTACGTCTCCTCCTCATCCATCTATTCCTCCTTAGAAACCATTTCAACCAACTTCCACTCATAATTACAACTTGAAAGACTAGAAGGAAAACAGACAACAGATCATTGGTAAACAACAATATAGGCTTGTCAAGAAATGTATATCATGTCTACATAGCCCAGGCAGATTCGAATTCTTAAAACTGACCTCTGTTTCCAAGTTGGCCTCGCTAAATATGGGTACCGGGAAATCCCGTGACCCATTTTCCAGATCAGTGGACGCTCGTGGGATGTAGTAGTCAGTATCACTTCTTCCGCCATTACCCATTACTTCCAAGGACATTTCTTGTTAATTATTGTAAGCTTGGGACGCAGACGTGTTTCCAAGGCACCAGGGCTGGGTTCTATACTGGCCAAGACCTATTGACGCGTCCTCGCCGAGCGTCCTGGGCAACAGGTCGCTTTGGGGTCCTGGCTAAAGTCAGTGGATCGTTGATTCCTCCGAAGTCGGAGAGTATCTGCCTGTACGGCGAGGAACCACCAGTCTTCACACCAACAAGCCAGACATGGGACAACGGATACTCACGCAATTCTCAGTCTGGTATGACATCACACTGATGTTGGACAACAGGATGTCTTCATCCAACATACAGGACTCCACGCTGGAGATCACAGCCAGCGAACACAAGTAAGCAAGCATTTTAAGCTAGGTCGCCTTCAGAGCCTTTTTTTTAAACGCTCTTAAAAGAGTATTAAAACACATGACCACACGGCCGGCATTCAAGCGCCTTGAAGCATGTTTGACTTGAGGTTAAATCCAGAGCTTCTTATCTGTTTATTACACCGTCTAAAATGTTGCAGTACTTCTCGGATGTCCTCAAGAATGTCCCAGCAGCGCACGAAGAATCAACAACTGTGGATGTCAGTGTGTGGACATTACCCAGGTCTACAACAGCTTCAGCAACCAGTGTGGTAAGAGCATTGTCTGTTTTGTTTCTATAATGTAGCATTCAAATGTTGTGTACTGTTTATTTAAAAACCGCAAGTTACTTCAAACTTAGTCATTAGTGACAGTTCCAGCATAACGGCAACGGGTCATCCCATAATGCTCCGCACCTGTGCCTAAACATAACTCAAAAATCTGCTTTGCGGAAGGCTAAGACTATGGCCAAAAAAAATTGACAGAAAATGTGGACAGGCAGAGTCCACAATCCCTGGAGGGCAATCTACCTATGGTAAGAGAAATCCAGAACAGAAACCTCAACCCTCGAAGGCGGAAGATGTTAGCGCAAGTGGCACGGGACAAGAAAGCAGTCATCTACACACCACAAGGGATGCTATGTACCACGCATTGGAAAATTAATTGCAGAACAGAAGAATCACACCAAATAAAAAAAACTCCTGACTGCCCCAGTAGAAAAGTGGAACAGACAGTAGTCCAGACAAAACCAACCGCAAACACGCGCATCCATGTATAAGGCCGCCGCCATAATAGTAAGTTAGTAGAATAGAATAGTAAAGTGTTCCTTGTTCGCCGGCTCTGTGGCGAAGGAGTTACGGACACAGTTTGTAATTTCGCATACCGTGTTCGAAACACAGTTGCGGGCGATATGGAAGCAGACCGCTTTGCGTTGGTTTCCCATACAAAGGTATGAGTGCCGGTCGTTCAGAAAGCAATGGCAAATCCTGAACGTAAGCTTACCAAGAAATCGCAAACAGCTAAAAATACTGGGGTTGACTGCAACGTCCTGTAAAGTATACGATGCTAGCCCCGTGCTTTTAAATACGCCCAGTACTTGATAGGTGATCTCATCAATACAACGCCAGCCGTCATTACTTACAATGACATTTTCTGGTATCTATTTTTACTATTTAGCGGTTCTGACTAATACTCAAATGTGAATAAAATTGGGTGGAACTGCGGTAGAGATGTGAAAATGTAAACAATATAAAATGACACAACATAGTGTATGAATGTCTGAGCGGTGTATATGTATGTATGTGCGCTCACGCATATCAGTCCACACTGACTTTAGGACCCACCTCATAATAACATATATGAGTACATCATGTGGTTTTGGTTAGTACCATCATCATGCTTGCGCCCACTCATGCTTCGTCAGTACATCCACTGAGATTGCTCAGATACCCCCACCAGACCGGTTGCTGTCCTGCCCTCCGAACCGTAACACCTATCACCCCGCCATCATCCTCCATCTTACTCCGTCGGTTGGGTATAAAAAGAAGACATCGGCGATATTCTGAGTTACTCACAGATCGCAACTGTGGGGTAAGTATGAACATTTTTTTCAATTCTAATTTTCTCTTCATTGCATTCATTTTTTCATCCTTTTTTTCTTCTCGTCCTGTCGTCACCTTTTGATGTAGTCACAGGAGATCTTCTTGACTATACGTTGTGTTTGTGAAAGTTTTTGTTCGCTGATGAAGGCTAATCGCCGCAACATCCTGTTTGTGTCGTAAATCTGTTATGTAAAGCTGCACTACTTTGTGTCATTTTATATTGTTGACTAATACTCAGTACTTCGGGGAAATTCCAGATGGCGACATGTTCGGACTGTAGCTGGTTAAAAAGTTGCATACCTAATCTCAACAGGACGTAGCGGTCACCTCCAGTATTCTTTTTGCTGTTTGTGATTCCTGGGCTAGTTTACGTTTAGGAATTTGCTATTGCTTACTGAAAAACGGCACACATACCATTATATAGAAAGCAATGCAAGGCGGTCTGCTTCTAAATCGTCCGCATCTGTGTTCGCGGTATGCGGGATTACGAATTGCATTCGTAATACTTTCGCCACAGAGCCGACTACTATTAGTATTGATACTCTACACTGGTTGTTGAAGATGAGGACGGAGCACGTATGTGAATGTAGCTAGTACTGTGAGGTCGGTTCAACTCAACTCATGATATGTTTGGACAAACTAGGAGCCCGGGTCAACTGTAAACATTCTCTATCTATGAGGATTCGAACACATGACCACGGGGTCTACATCCACGCGTGCTAGCTACTGCACCACTGATGCTCGCAGTAATTTAGTAAGTTAATAAGACTGAGACTTTATGATGGATATTGTATCTGTAGAGGTGGTGTTCTTGGGAGTGATGATGGTGATGATGATGATGATGATGATGACGCTTGTATTGGTTGTGATGTTGGTGGGAAGGGCTTGGATAATGATGATGACGACTGTGTTGGTTGTGGTGATGGTTATGATAATGATGAGGATGATGACTGTGTCTGTAGCGGTGGTGTTGATGGGAATGGGAATGATAATAATGCTGATGGCGATTGTGTTGATTGTGGGGATGGTTATTATTATGATAATGACGATTGTGTTGATTACGCTAATAGTTATGATAATGATAATGACGATTGTGGTGATAGATATGATAATGATGATGGTGACAAATACATGTATCTAATCACACAAACCCAATTATCCAGTGGGTGAAGTATGCGCCGTACAATGTCCCAGCAACGCACGAAGAATCAGCAACTGTGGATGTCAGTGTGTGGACAGTAACCAGGTCTACAACACCTTCAGCAACCAGTGTGGTAGGAACAATAGTTCATTTTCATTCTTTGTATGTTTTACAGTTTCTTATTGTTTTGTTTAAATGCATTCATATATTTAATATAAAGCCGGTGAGTATTGCCAAGGTTTAGCGAACGCGATTCGTAATCCTGCATACCACATTCGATATCAGCTGCAGGCGATTTGGAAACTGACCGCCTTGCGTTTGTTCGTAATAATTGTATGAGCGTCGGGCGTTCAGAAAGCAATCATAAACTACTGAACGTATAGATGCCTAGAACATCCCCCCACCCCACCCCAAAAAAGTCCAAATATACCAATGAATATTGGGGACGAATGAGTGTTGAGGGGGATTCAGCTTACTTTTATATAACTGACTGGCGATAATAGAGGCATTGGTAGTGTCGATGACGGCGACAATGGAAAATCAGGTTGTGGTAATTTTAATGAAAGTGGCTTTTGTAGTGAAGATGATGGAGATGATAGTGGTTATGGTGGTGAATATGATGATGATGATGATGATGATGATAGTGTTTGTGGTAGTGAAGATGATGATGATAGTGGCTGTGGTAGTAAAGATGATGATGATAATACTTTTTGTGTTAATGAAGATGATGGTGATGATTGTGATTATGATAATGAAGATGATGTTGATGGTGATAGTGTTTGTGATAGTGAAGATGATGTTGATGGTGATAGTGTTTGTGATAGTGAAGATGATGGTGATGATAGTGGTTGTGGTAGTGGTAGTGAAGATGAGGATGATAGTGGTTGTGACAGTGAAGATGATGATGATGGTAGTGATAGTGAAGATGATGATGAGGATGATAGTAGTTGTGGTAGTGAAGATGATGGTGATGATAGTGGTTGTGGTAGTGAAGATGATGGTGATGATAATGTTTGTGGTAGTGAGGATGATGATGATGATAGTGGTTGTGATAGTGAAGATGATGGTGATGATAGTGGTTGTGGTAGTGAAAATGATGATGATGATAGTTGTTGTAGTTAAGATGATGATGATGATGATGATGATGATGGTAGTGGTTATGGTAGTGAAGATGATGATGATGATAAAGATGATACATGAAGTCATGATAACTATATACTGATAAATAATTCACCTTAGAAGCAAGTTCCTTCCATCCATAATGTGCTATGCCGATAAGCGTTTGCGGTCATAATTTGCTATTTCATTCGATCACCAGAGTCGTGGAGCAGCTCAGTGTTCTTGTCACGACCAAGCCACGTGGTCAAGTCATCAAGGATTTACTTCTCTGTCTTCCCTTTGTTCTCTTCCCTTCGATCTTGCCAGTTGTCACCCGGTTCTCTAATTTATTTCTTCTCATAACATGTCCAAACATTATACTGTCTACATCTAATTTCTCTAATAAGTTTACGATTTTCGTTTGTTTCTTGTAGGACTTGGTTGTTTGTTTTCCTGTATGTCCATGATATTCTTTGCATTCTCCTCTGAAACCACATTTCCACAGCCATCAGATATTTTTCAGCTTGTCTGCTCATTGTCCACGCTTCACATTCATACAAAAGTTACAGAGTCTAATATCACCTCAACACTCTTTTTCTCGTAGCAATTGACATCTTTTAAGCAAGCTGAAGAATTTAAATATCTAGGGAAAATTGTCACAGAAGGTGGCAGAACAAATTTAAATCAGATGACAAAATCAAGTGCGTTTTTATATCAACTATCACCGACACTGAAGCATCAAAATATACCTACGTTTGCAAACCTAAATAACACATAACAAATTCACACCAACCATATGCAGCCAATGTCAAACTTGGACATTATCTAAATCACACTTAAGTAAAATCAACACAAACGAAATAAGATACTTGAGGAGAGCTACCAACTTAACTATTAGACACCGAGTAAGACAATTGGAACAACACCTTGTGTCACATTTAATGAAAGCCTGAAGATCAAATGGTTCGGCCGTCTAGTTAGAATGCCACACCATCAACTACCAGCTTTGGCGCTACATCCAAAACAAACAAAAAAGTTCTGCTTCGAGGACAAAAGGACACTCGAGCACAGAACATGACTTAACGACATCAAAAACATTGTACGATCACACGGAATGACATATCCAGTGCACCTACTTGACGCTGTAACGGTAACTATTTCTCCCCACGACGCTTGACGGCACAAATGGAAATTGATAACATCGATTATGATATTGATGATATACTGGTGATAACTGTAGTGTGGTGGTGGTAAATGTCATATTAGTGTTTGACGAATATGTTGACGATGATAGTGATGCAACTTTGTGTTATTCTAGTGTTTCAAGCGTGTCCTCAAGGATGTCCTAGCAACGCTGTAAGAATCAGCAACTGTGGATTCAGTGTGTCGACAATAACCAGGTCTACAACAACTTCAGCAACCTGTGTGGTAAGAACCAGAAGTTCATCGTTATATATCCTGCTATCAAGATAGTATTACCTGTTTATAATCTATACATTACATAATCAGGAATTTCTTTTTCATATTGCCACGGTACTCTAGTTCTACCCAGTCTAAACACTGGTACCAGAAAAATGTTATGTTAAGTAAAGGCGGACTGTGTGGTATTGAAAACATTTCTTGCGGAGTTCAGATTGGGTTCCCAGAAAATGTGCTATATATAGCCTATATGCAAAAGAACAGAAACAGGAAATTCTGACTGGTTCTCAGTCGAAACAGGAGTGAAACAGGGTTGTGTCTTATCACCGATGCTCTTTGGAATAGCTATCGATTGGGTCATGCGCAAATGCACCAAACAACACAAATATGGGTATCCATTGGGTTTAGAAAATTCTAGAAGACCTGGACTTTGCCGACGACATAGTGCTTTTGAGTTCAACACACCCGGATGCCCATGAGAAAATAAACCACCTCCAAAATGTTTCAGGGCAAATTGGTCTCCAAATTAACACCACAAAAACAAAGACTATTGATCTTGCCAACAGTTCAGATGACACCAAATTTAACAGCTACGTTCTTGAAAAAGTCAACAGCTTCACATACCTAGGAAGCAAAATGACATCTACAGAGGACTCAACACCAGAAATATCATCTAGAATCGCACTGGCATCTGGTGCCTTCAATAAACTGTCAAACATCTGGAAGTCAAAGACACTCAACAAACACACAAAACTTAAAATCGTCAACTCTTGTGTGATTCCAGTGTTAACGTATGGATGTGAAAGTTGGAAATCAACGGTAGCTTTAGATTAAAAAATTTGATAATTTTGAGAACAAATGTCTTAGACGACTTCTAAATATCCACTGGACAGACTTCAGAACCAATACGCAAATAAGACAAGAGACTAAGCAAGATACAGTATCCAATTTCATAAGAAGACGCCGTTGGAACTACATCGGCCATGTACTCAGAATGGACAAGACAGGACTCCCCTACCAAGCCCTCATATGGTCACCGGTAGGGAAAAGAAAACGGGGAAAACCAAGAGAGACCCTGCGTAGAACCATCATTAGAGAAGGCTCATTCAATGGCCAAGTAAATATCCAAGATCTACAACAGGTAGCAGCGAACCGCCAGGCATGGAGAGTCAGGACTTCTGCCCTATGCGCCGCCTTAGGCTCAAGAGGAAAGACTAACTAACTAATGCAAAAGTCGTGGAGATGGATCATCCACTTTGACGTCAACAACCAGTGTGGTCAGAACATGATGTTCATCCTTTATAACTTGCCATTAACATTATGTTATCTGTTTATTATGTAGACATCATACTTTATAAATTACCATCAACATGGTGTTATCTGTTTATAAAAGACACATGTTGGGAAAGTAAGTTTTGTTTTCAAATTGACCTGGGCTTGATGGTAATAGTTATGATGATGATGATGATGATGATGATATATTGCGATTGTGTTGTTGGTGGTAATGGTTATGATGATGATGATGATGATGATGATGATGATGATCATGATAGCGATTTTGTTGTTGGTGGTAATGGTTATGATGATGATAATGATGATGGTAATAGTTATGATGATGATGATGATGATGATGATGATGATGATGATGATGATGATGATGATGATGAAGTGATAACGATTTTGTTGTTGGTGGTAATGGTTATGTAATGATGATGGTAATATCTATGATGATGATGATGGTGATGATGATGATGATGATGATGATGATGATGATGATGATGATGATGATTGTGTTGGTAGTAATGGTTATGATGATGATAATGATGATGGCAATGTTATGATGATGATGATGATATATAGCGATTGTGTTGTTGGTGGTAATGGTTATGATGATGATACTGATAATGGTATAGTTATGATGATGATGATGATAATGATGATGATGATGAGTGATGATGATTTTGTTGTTGGTAGTAATGGTTATGATGATGATAATGATGATGGTAATAGTTATGATGCTATGCGTGATATATAGCGATATGTGTTGTTGGTGGTAATGGTTATGCTGATGATAATGATGATGGTAATAGTTATGATGATGATGATGATGATGATAGGATGATGATGATGATGATGATGATGATGATGATAGCGATTTTGTTGTGGGTGGTAATGGTTATGATGATATAATGATGATGGTAATAGTTATGATGATGATGATGATAATGATGAGGATGATGATGGATGATTGATGATGATGTGATGATGATGATGATGATGATGATGATAGCGATTGTGTTTTTGGTGGTAATTGGTATGATGATGATAATGATGAATGGTAATAGTTATGATGATGATGATGATGATGATGATGATGATGATGATGATGATTGATGATGATGATGATGATGATGTGATGATGTGATGATGATGATGATGATGATGATGATGATGATGATGATGATTGATGATGATGATGATGATGATAGCGATTGTGTTGGTGGGTAATGGTTATGATGATGATAATGATGATGGTAATAGTTATGATGACTTTGATGACATGATAATGGTGATTGTGTTGTTGGTGGTAATGGTTAGGATCATGATGATAATTATTATGATGCTAAAAAAAACATATTAATTATCCAGTAGCTGAAGCATGCGGCGTACAATGTCCCAGCAACGCACGAAGAATCGGCAACTGTGGATGTCAATGTGTGGACAGTAACCAGGTCTACAACAGCGTCAGCAACCAGTGTGGTAAGAACATGACTTTCATTCTTTATATCCTATCAAGATAGTGTTATCTGTTTATTGTCTACACTTTACTTTAGCAATCAGGGATGTTTTTTGTCATACCGACATGGTCTTCTAGTTTCATTCAGTCTAAGACTGGTACCTGACAATGTTATGGAAAATAAAGTCGACATGTGTGATATGACCACACCTATGATCTAGTGCCTATTGGCCAGTGAAATTATAAACCACATGACCTATACGTCAATAGGCATGGAGATGGGTCCTGCACTTCGACGTCACAACCAGTGTGGTCAGAACAAGATGTACATACTGTATAACTTGCCATCAATATAATGTTATCTGTTTATTATCTAGCCATCACCCTATTATGTGTTATATGTTTTTTAAAGAGACATTTTGTGAAAGTAATTTTTGTTTTCAAATTGACCTGGCCTTAAAGGTAATAGCTATGTTGTTGATGATGACGATGATGATGATGATGATGATGATGATGATGATGATGATGATGAAAGCAATTGTGTTGTTGGTGGTAATGGTTATGATGAAGATCATGGTGATAATTATTATGATGGTGGCAATGGTTATGATGATGATGATGATGATGATGATGATGATGATGATGATGATGATGATGATGATGACGGTGATGACGATGATAATAGTGATTGTTTTGTTGGTGGTAATGGTTATGATCATGATGATAATTATTCATCGTCATCATCAAGTGTCATGCCGGCTGGCGCAGGCGTTCATGGCTCCTGTTGATATTCCTCCATGCCACCATCTCAATCCATCCAGCATCATTTCTCTTGGTCTGCCACTGCCTCTCTTCCCCTCAATATTTCCAGTTGTCACGATGTTCTCCAATGCCTCTCTTCTCATCACATGACCCCCCCCCCCCCCCAAAAAAAAAAAAAAAAAAACCTGTTTGTTGCTTTTTCATTGTTGTATATAATGTTCTAGTTCATTTGCCTCTTTCAGACAATTGTTGTTAGTTACTTTCACAGTCCAAGGAATTCGCAACATTCGTCTCAGGAACCACATCTCTGTTGCTTCCAATCTCTTCCTAATTTGTTCATTTACATTCCAAGATTCGCAGCCGTACAGCAAAACAGGTTCTATATAGCACCCTCTTTCTAACATTCAATGATAGCGACTTAGTGCATAAAATATTCTTCATTTTCTAAAATAAGCCTTTGCTTGCCCTATTCTGCTCTTAATCTCTGTTGTTCATCTTCCATCTGATGTTATAAATGCCCCTAGGTATTTGAAACTAACCACTTGGTGAAGAATTTTCCCTTCTATCGCTTTTTTCGCCGGATCTCCCTGGTCCAGGGTTTACACGACTTTCTCCGTAATCCAGTATACTCTCGTGAGTAACGTAACCGTGCGCGAGAATTGGTAGCGGTTCTCTGCGCGTCGGTAACGCATGGGGTATGTGAGCCGGTCGCTCAGAAAGCAATGGCAAACTACTGAGCGTATCTTGCCAAGAAATCAACAATCAGCTGAAAGATGCTGATGTTGACCAGCGATATCCTGTAAAGGATAAGCCAAGCAAAGAAGAAAAAAAAATCGCTTTTTTCATATTTGGGTGTCACCCTTTTCTTTCACATCACCATTGTTAGTTACTGTTTTCTTTATATTCAAGAAGAGTCCTTTCTTTGCACCCTCTGTTACTACAATATTCGACAATTGTTGTATGCCTTTTGCATTATTCACCATCAATACTGTGTCATCTGCATAGCGAATATTGTTATATTGTAACCTCCGAATATTATTTCTTGCTTCTCTTTGATCTCTCTCATTATTACTTCGCTTTAGAAGGAGAAGAGATCCGATGTTAAAGCACATCCCTGTCGTACTCCCAGCCTTATTTGTTCATAATTTCCTTCCTTTGATATTTATTATGATGCTGAAAATAAAAACAATTTAATTAACCAGTGGCTCAAGTATGCACCATAGAATGTCCCAGCAACGCACGAAGAATCGGCAACTGTGGATGTCAGTGTGTGGACAGTAGCCAGGTCTACAACAGCTTCAGCAACCAATGTGGTAAGAACACGATTATCATCCGTTATATTCTGCTATCAAGATAGCGTTATCTGTTTACTATCCACACATTACTTTACGTAATCAGAATGGCATGGTCTTTAGTGTCACCCAGTCTGAGGCTGGTACCTGAAAATGTTATGGGAAGTAAAAGCTGTCAGTGCGATATTTACCACATCTATTATCTAGTTTGGTCAATGAAACTATAAACCATATGGCTCATACGTCAAAAGGCGTGGAGAGGGTCCTGCACTTTGACGTCAACACCCAGTGTGGTGAGGACATAATGTTCATCCTTTATAACTTGCCATCAGCACGGTCCTATCTGTTTATTATCTAGACATCATCCTTTATAACTTGCCATCAGCACGGTGTTACCTGTTTATTATCTAGACATCATCATTTATAACTTGCCATCAACAAGGCGCTATATGTTTATTATCTAGACATCGTCCTTTATAACTAGCCATCATCCTTTATAACTAGTCATCAACACTGTTTTATCTATTTATTATCTAGCATCACCCTTTATAACTTGTCATCAACATAGTGGTATCTGTTTATTATCTAGACATCATCCTGTATAACTTGCCTTCAGCATGGAGTTATCTGTTTAGTATCTAGACAATGCATGAAAGGAATAATCTTGTTGTTCTAACTGATCTGGATTTCAGTTCTACTGAGCCAAAGATGGATACCATAAAATGTTATGGATGTAAAAACGGCTGGCACCATATTGATATGTCACCCATCGAGTGCCAGATGATCTATTAAATTTTTACGCCAGCATAGTATACCCTTGAGGTCCCAAGGCATGGATAAGATCTAATATACCTTTGGACATTAGGTCGTTGACATTCTTTTTACGATGGGGATGATGATAATGTTATTGAACATTGTGGTTTTCTTAGTAGCGATGTGATTATTTTGATGATGATGTTTATGCTGATGATGATGATTATGATGACTGCTGGCAGTTGTGATGATGATGTGATGATAGTGAGTGTTGCTTTCGTGGCTGTAGTCGTGATGATGATAGTGGTGTTGATCTGTTTGTAATAATGGTGATAAAGACGAAGATTATTCTGCTCGTAATAGTAGTAGTTATTGTGGTCGTGAATGGAGTGGAGGTGGTGAAGATGATGATGATGTTTGTTTCTAGTAATAGTAGTGGTAGTGGCTGTGGTAGATGGAGCGGAGTTGGTGATGATGATAATGTTTATAGTGGTAATAGTAGTGATGGTGGTTGATGTAACAGAGGTGGTGATGATGATGATGCTGTTTGCACTTGTGATAATAGTAGTAGTGGTAACAGTAGATGTACTGGAGGTCGTTATGATAATGACGTTTGTACTGGTAATAATAGTGGTAGTGGGGGGGGGGGGGGGGTGGAGCGGAGGTGATGTGGAAGATTATTTTTCTGTAGGAATGAATAGCGTGGTGGTTGAAGTAATTGTATATGTTATTAATGTGATGGCTGTAGTAGTTTTATGTTATTAAGTGGTGGTGGTAGTCATAACTCTTTATGTTACTGGCGTAGTGGTAATGATACGCTGTATGGTAAGCTTATCTCGGTAGTGGTCGTGGTGATTGTGGTGGTGATAGTGGCGATGAAAGTGGTTTCTATGATGAAGGTGATAATATTGGTTATTTGATGATAGTAATTATGATTGTGTCGATGTTAACTAATGGTGCCAACACAATCTCCTGGTTCCTGCAGTATGCTCGCAAGAATGTCCCAGCAACGCTGTAAGAATCAATAACTGTGGATGTCAGTGTGCGGACAGTAACCAGGTCCACAACAGCGTCACCAACCAGTGTGGTAGGAAAAAGATGTTCATCTTTATAACTTGCTATCAACGTGTATTTATGTTTATTATCTAGACATCATCTGTATAACGTGCCGTCATCATTGGTTATTGTTTATTATCTATACATCATCCTGTATAACGTGCCGTCACCTAGTATTATTTGTTTTTGTATATATTTATATAAATATATTGTATATATTTGTTTATTATATCCAAGCTGAGAGTCTATAAAACAGTTGTATTATCCACACTGCTATATGCTTGTGAAACCTGGACTGTTTATCAGCGACATGCTAGGAAATTAAACCACTTCCACACAGTCTGCATTAGGAAGCTATTGAAGATTACATGTCAAGACAAGATCTCTGACACTGATTCTAGAAAGAGCGTCCATGCCCAGTATCCACACTCTACTAATGAAGAATCAGATTGATTTGCTGTGCTGGTCACTTAACTCGTATGCCAGATCACCGGCTCCCTAAACGAATTTTTTGCAGCGAGCTTTTTTGTGGTAAACGCTCCTAAGGCGGCCAGGGGAAAAGCTTTAAAGACACTCTGAAAATCTCTCTGAAAGCTTTTGGAATTCGTCTTGACACCTGGGAGACTGCTGCTAAAGACCGTAATTCGTAGCGTGCATCATTACATAAGGGTGCAGTCACTTGTGAAGCAACCAGGACTACAAGATCTGTGAAGAAAAGGCAGGACAGAAAAACCACTGCAGGAGATCCTCCTCCTGGAACGTCAAGCAATCTTTGCCCACATTTTCAAAGAACATTTCGAGCCAAAATAGGTCTTATCAGTCATCTTAGAACTCACGGATGAAATGAATGGTCATCATCATTCTTGATGTACAAACAACATTGGTTTATTGTCTAGACATCACCCTGTATAACGTGTCGTCACCATGTTAGTTAGTTAGATCATCCTCGTTGCACATCGGACCATTCAGTCCATAAGTGCTCGGATCCCCTCCTCAGCAAATCCCGCAGCGTGTAGCGGCTAACGACGCCAGTTCTGTGTTGGTTTATCAATCTTCTTTGGCTTCCTGCGTAGTGTTCTTGTTTGGCCACCCCTCTTTTAATTTGCTGCCCTCGCAGTCTGGCCATTGTTGTAGATTCACAGTCATCACTTGGTTCTTGCAAAAGTCTCACTTCTCGTAGAGCATTCAGAATGTCAGCCTGGTCCATGGCGCGTCCGCCCTCCACAGTAGCCTCACCTGCGAGCTTGTCAGCCCGCTCATTTCCTTGTACTCCCGCATGACCTGGCACGAAGATGAAACTAATCTTTGCCAGCCGAGACCGCTCCAGAGGCAGCAACCATTCTCTTCGGATCGACCCCTCCTCTATCCTCTTGATCATGTTCATTGAGTCGCTAAGGAAACAAGCCCTAGTGAATGTCTGTGTCTCGAGCCATGTTATTGCTTTACTTACTGCCATGACTTCCATGGTCAGGCTACTTGTGGTTTCAGTGAAAGCACCAGAGTCCTCCTTCACAATTCTCCCTCCGGCCCGAGCTGTAAAGGCCCATGAGCTTCTCACATGTCGGACGACCGACCCATCTGTGTAGATGACCGCGTCACTGTCTAGCGAATTCTCGAAAATCAACGCTTGTACTTCAGCCTCCACAGCAGCCGGATTTTCTTGTCTGCATTTTCTATCTAGTTGGATGCAAACTGAAAAGGATGTGCAGAAGTCTGTTGGCACTTGCACCCACTCCTCGCCAGGTTCTAAGTCCTCAAGTGAACACACCTGTTGAAGAATGTCTTCGGCTTGACCCATCCACGACCGTCCTCTTTTTAACCTGCTGCCCTTCACCTTCCTAATTTCACTATGCAGTGGATGCTGTGTGTTTGCGTTAATTCTGAGGTAGGCGCGTGCCCTGCAAACTTGCATTCTCTCTTCAATGGTTGGAAAATCAAGAAGGTAGCGCATCGCCCTGCATGCTGTATCTCTTGTACATCCAAGAATAATGCGCATAGCTTCATTCTGTATCCTTTCCATCCTTTCTATCTGCTTATGGCTGAGAGTCAGGATTGCCATTGCATACTCCAAAACAGACATGACCAGCCCCTCGTACAGAAGACATAGATGGCGCTGCTCACAGTTTGCTGCCGCCATCACCCGCATCGCTGCCAAGCCCCGCTTGGCCTTTGTTATCACCTGGTCTATGTGCACATTATAAGCAAGGCTTCGATCAAACCGTATCCCCAGGTAATTCATTGCCTGCGTTCTTTCCACCGTCTCTGAACACAGCATTACAGTTGGTGTTGGATTGTTGACAATATGATTATTCAACGAGAACCAAGTCACTGTTGCCTTTGTTGGGTTGACCATTGCCCCAGCTTCATCACACCAAGTACTTATGCGATTGAGTTCGGTTTGTAGTTCCACAGCAACCTCCTCTCTATCCTTACCCTGACGATACACTAAAACATCATCGGCATATGACAATGTCCTGCCAGGTCCAGTGATCTGCTCACTGGTGATTCTCACTGTGTAGGCGTTGAACAGTACCGGAGATAATGGTGATCCCTGTGGTAGGCCAGGATATATTGTTGTTGGTTCCGAAGTCCAACTGCCACATCTAAAAACTACTTTCCGTTGGAAGAGGGCTGCAGCGATCCAACTAAGGAGGAATGGACTTACGTTTAGTTCAAGAAGCTGAAACATTAAAAAATCCAGTGGTACTCTGTTGTATGCGTCCTCAAGATCAATCGCTGCAGCAACAGTTTCAGTGCCTGAGTGGAAACCTTCATAGACATCATGGGCAAAGACTGCTGCATTGGTCCAGGTTTCTCTTTTTGGACGGTACCCACCCAGGGTAGGTGGGAAAACACCTTGCCTCTCTAGTTGGCTTGATATTTTCCTGGCAATTACCTTCTCCAGCAGCTTGCCTACTGTATTCTGCATGGTTATAATTCGATATCCCTGAATTTTTTTGTGGTCTTTGTCAGGCTTCGGCAAGGGAATCAGATAGCTATGTAACCATTCCTCCTTGATGCTAGCACTCCCTATACTGTTGTTGTACATGTCTGCTAGTTTCTCTAGCTCATTGTCGGTACACCTATTTATGTCGTCGTATCTTATGCCATCAGGACCTGGAGCACTGTTTTTTGATCGTCGAAGCACAGCCTTGATTTCTTTCACTGTCACTGTGTCTTCATCCGAAGTGTTCTGGGCCTTGCATCTGTCTGAGGTGACCTCCTTGGCCAGATTCCGGCCTCCCATGTCTGTCTGGTTGCTCTGCTCAAGGTAGCGTTCAAAGAGGGCTTTGCCCTTGTCCTCATCAGTCCTCTGCCAGATGAGGTCAGCACCTTGGAAGTCAGAAATGCTCTTATTCTTGACTACCCCACTCATGCTTTTATGTAGTCGCCAGAACAATTTCAGTGACTTGTCTGTGCTTACTCTTTGACACACCTCTGCCCATTTTTCGCTTTTAACCACCTTGACCAGTTTTTTGAAATAGCTTACTTTTGTGTGCATCTCTCTTTCTAAGTGCAAGCAGGGACTAGGATGACCAGCTCTGTTCTTCTTGGCATTTTGCCATCTCCTTACAGCACTACGCTTATCCACCCAAGCCTTCTCCACCTCGAAACTCCACCACGGTGGCTGCTCCCAGCTTTTTCTCCTGCCCTGAAACGTTCTGCGCTTGTCACGTCTTATTTTGCTCACCACATCTTGCCCTGTACTGTCATACTGGAACGTCTTTACCTTTAGCTTGTGCTGCCTGGTTCTGCCTTTCTCCACCAATATGCTGCAAGGGTGGTGGTCGCTGCCATGGTGTCCTAGGACACCCCATCTACACACTGTAGTGAGTGAAGGTGAAACTAGCGCCAGATCAATAGCACTGTCCTCATCGCCTGGACGGCTTGCTGTCCTGGTGACACAGCCACTGTTGATACAAACCAGGTCGATGGTTTCCAGTGCAGTCTCGAGCTCCTCCCCTTGTGTATTGGAGGAAGTGTTTCCCCATGATCTGCCTTTAGCGTTGAAGTCACCACAGAAAATAACATTTCTCTCGTGGCCTAATATGCCACTTAAGCACTGCCACTTCTGGGCGTCCACACTCGCATTGCGGGCATAAACATTAACCAACACGAATGGTATACTGGAATGAACTCTCAACGCCTGTATTTGTATATCGTCACTGTCCCAACTGGACATGTCTAGCTCTGACGCCACCATGCTGTCGCGAACGAGAATCGCCGTTCCCAGATGTCGTCTGTTGTAGAAACATTTGAAGCCGGCAATTCGGAGTAGCTGATCGCCCAGTCTCGTCTCCTGGAGTGCTACAATGTCGTTCCTGTAAACTAGGGTTTCTAAAATAGAGCCCCGTTGTTTTACACTGGCACAGTTCCAATATAGAATACGGATGTTCCTGAGTCCTAGACGGTGACACTTGAGTCTAAAACGTCTCAAACCCCCGCGCTTACCTTGCTTCTTTGTCCCTGCGCGGCTACCACGCCGCTTCGTTATGTTGACTGTTGATCGCTCGGAAAGAAGACGTTCTTCCGCCATGTTGAAAAAACGTAAACACAGACTGCTGATAACCACCCACGCTGCTGAAAATTCACTCAAGGATGGCTTCGCTCGATGCACGAAATCCGTAGCACCCGCGCAGATCTTGAGTAGAAACTCCTGGTTTTACATCCTGGCACACCAATTACACGCAAGAGATGAATAAATCCATCCCTTACGCGAAAAAGTTAACGAACACAAAACAACACGTCCGTCCGTCGCCATCTTGAAACCGGAAGTCACCATTGTGTTGCTTGTTTATTGTCTAGACATAATCCTTTACGACGTGCCATCAACATGGTGTTATCTGTTTATTATCTAGACATCATCCTTTATTAACATTGTCTTATCTGTTTATTATTAAGATAATACCTGTATAACTTGCAATCAACATGGTGTTATCTGTGTATTGTCCTGATATCATTCTTTATAACTTTTATTCAACTTTGTGTTATCTGTTCATTATCTATGCATCATTCTTTATAACTTGCCATCAGCGTTGTGTTATCTATTAATTATCTTTACATTATGTGAAAGAGGTTCGTTTATTTTTCACCTTCACCTGAGCATAATGTTTAAGGTTATGATGATGATGATGATGATGATGATGACGATGATGGTGATTGTGTTATTGGTGATAATAGTTACGATGATAATCATGATGATAATTATTATTATGCTGACAAAACAAATTTTACTTATCCAGTGGCTCAAGTATGCACCCTACAATGTCCCAGCAACGCACGAAGAATCGGCAGCTGTGGATGTCAGTGTGTGGACAGTAACCAGGTCTACAACAGCTTCAGCAACCTGTGTGGTAAGAACAAGATGTTCATCCTTTATAACTTGCAATCAACATGGTGTTATCTGTTTATTATCTGTTTAAATGAAAGGAATAATCTTGTTTTTCAAATTGACCAGCGTTTCTAGTTATACGGAGCCAAAAATTGGAACTCTTGAGGTCCCATGACATGGAAAAGGTCTAATATACCTTTGACATTATATCATTGATTTTCTTTGATGATGATAATTTTGTTGGATACGTTAAGAGAAGAAGTAAATTGGAGAGCTTGGCGGCAACTGACAAGATTGAGGAGAACAGAAAAAGGGGAAGGCAGAGAAGTAAATACCTGGATGGCTTGACTACGTGGTAGGTCGAGACAAGCACATAGAGCTGATCTAAGACTGATGATCGTGTGAGATCGCCAAACATGACTGTCCACGCTTAACGGCATGACGACGACGATGATGATGATGATGATGATGATGATGATGATGATGATGATGATGATGATGATGATGATGATGATGATGATGATGATGATGTGGTTTTCTTAGCAATTATAGAATCCGAGATTATATTAATGATGTTGATTATTATGATGATGATTAGGATGACTGTTGATGTTGTGATGAAAATGTGACGATGATGATAGATGCTGTCGTGGTTGAAGCAGTGATGGTGATAGTAATGCTGATTTATTTGTATTAATGACGATAATGACGAAGATGATTGTGCTGGTAATAGTAGTAGTGTTTGTGGTCGTGAATGGAGTGGAGGTGGTGAAGATGATGATGATGATGTTTGTTTTGGGTAGTAGTGGTGGTTGTGATCATATTTGTGAGGGGAATAGTAATGGTAGTTGCTGTGGTAGAGCACTGGATGTTATGACGATAATAATGTTTGTACTAGATTAATAGCATATCCTTTACAGGACGTAGTAGTCAACCCCAACATGTTTGACTGTTCGTGATCCTAAGCAAGTTTACGTTCAGTAGTTTGCCATTGTTTCTGAAACGACCCCAACCATACCATTTTATTAAAAAAAAAACAATCAAGGCGGTCTCTTGCCAAATGGCCGCAACTGTGTTTCGAAAAGTGGTATGCGAGATTACGAAGTGCATCTGTAAACTCCTTCGCCCAAAGGGGCATAAGTGGTGCATGTAGTGGAAGTGGTGATGATGATTATGTTTGTGCAGGAACTAATAGCGTGATGGTAGTTATAGTAGTATAAATTATTGACGTGATGGTAGTAGTAGTTGTATGTGTTATTGACGTGGTGGTAGTAATAGTCTTATATTGTATAGGCGTGGTGATAGTAGTAGTTTTATATGGTATTGACGTGGTGGTAGTAGTAGCTCTATATGTAACTGAGGTGGTGGTAATGATGCTCTGTATTGTAAGTGTATCTAGGTAGTGGTCGTGGCGATTGTCATGGTGATAATGGTTATGAAGATAGTTTGATGATGATGATGATGATAATATTGATTGTGCTGGGATAGTAATGATGTTTGTAGCGATGTTAACTAATGATGCCAACACAATCTCCTGGTGTCTGCAGCATGCCCACAAGAATGTCCAGCAACGCACAAAGAATCAGCAACTGTGGATGTCAGTGTGTTGGACAGTAACCAGGTCTACAAACAACGTCACCAACCAGTGTGGTAAGAACAAGAGTTCATCCTTTATAACTTGCTATAAACATGGTGTTGTCTGTTATTATCAAGATATCATCATTTTTAAAATGGCCATGAACATGGTTTTATCTGTTTATTATCTAGGCATCATACTTTGTAACTTGCATCACCAAGGTATTATCTGTTTATTATTAAATATCTTTTTTTTTTCGCATATCCTTTTTCCAGACATTGCAGTCAACACCAGCATTTTTCAGCTGCTGTTGATGTCATGGCAAGTTTTACGATCCGTAGTTTGCCATTGTTTCTAAACGACCGGCTCACACACCCTCCGTAAGTAACCAACGCGTGAGCTACGCTACAGAACCTCGCGCAGCTGTGTTTCTTACAAGAATATACGGGATTATGAACAGCGTCGTTAACACCTTCGCCAGGGAGCGGCATCTAAATATCATCCTTTAAAATTTTGCCATTAAGTAGTGTTGTCTGTTTATTGTCTAATTCATCCTTTCAAATTGGCCATCAACATGGTTTTGTCTTTTATTATGCAGACATTTCCTTTGAAATTTGCCATAAACACGGTTTTATTTTTGTACTGTCTGGCATCATTTTTTAAAATTTTAACATCATTTAGTGTTATTTGTTTATTATCTAGACTCACCCTATATACATTACAATTGACGCGGTGTTATCAGTTTATATCTAATTTCACCTGTATAACTTGCCATCAACGTCGTGTTATCTGTTTATTGTCTGGACACCATTTTTATAATTCCCTATCAACGTGGTGTTATCTTTTTAATTCCCTTTACTTTACGTGAAAGAGATTCCCCCCCCCCCCCCCCCACTCCCCTTTTACCTGGGCTTAATAGAAATTTTATGATGATAAATTAACGATGATGATGGTAATTGTGTTGGTTTATAATAGTTAAGATGATGATCATCATGATAATTATTATGATCCAACAAACAAAAATAATTATCCAGTGAATAAATATGCGGCGTACAATGCCCAGCAACGCACGAAGAAACGGGAACTGTGGATGTCAGTGGTGGACAGTAACCAGGTCTACAACAGCTTTAGCAACCGGTGGTAAGAACAAGATGTTCACCTTTATAACTTGCAATCAACATGGGGTTATCGTTTATTATCTGTTTAAAGAAAGGAATAATCTTGTTTTTTAAATTGACCAGCGTTCTAGTTATACGGAGCCAAAAATTGGAACTCTTGAGGTCCCATGACATGGAAAAGGTCTAAATACCCTTTTACATTATATCATTGATTTTTTTGATGATGTAATTTTGTTGGATACGTTAAAAGAAGAAGTAAATTTGGGGAGCTTGGCGGCAACTGACAAGATTGAGGGAACAGAAAAAGGGGAAGGCAGAGAAGTAATAAACCCGGATGGCTTGACTACGTGGTAGGTCGAGACAAGCACATAGAGCTGATCTAAGACTGATGATCGTGTGAGATCGCCAAACATGACTGCCCACGCTTAACGGCATGACGACGACGATGATGATGATGATGATGATGATGATGATGATGATGATGATGATGATGATGATGATGATGATAGTGATGATGATGATGATGTGGTTTTCTTAGCAATTATAGAATCCGAGATTATATTAATGATGTTGATTATTATGATGATGATTAGGATGACTGTTGATGTTGTGATGAAAATGTGACGATGATGATAGATGCTGTCGTGGTTGAAGCAGTGATGGTGATAGTAATGCTGATTTATTTGTATTAATGACGATAATGACGAAGATGATTGTGCTGGTAATAGTAGTAGTGATTGTGGTCGTGAATGGAGTGGAGGTGGTGAAGATGATGATGATGATGTTTGTGTTGGTAGTAGTGGTGGTTGTGATCATATTTGTGAGGGTAATAGTAATGGTAGTTGCTGTGGTAGATGCACTGGATGTTATGATGATAATAATGTTTGTACTAGTATTAATAGCATATCCTTTACAGGACGTAGTAGTCAACCCCAACATTGTTTGACTGTTCGTGATTCCTAAGCAAGTTTACGTTCAGTAGTTTGCCATTGTTTCTGAAACGACCCCCAACCATACCATTTCATTAAAAACAACAACTCAAGGCGGTCTCTTGCCAAATGGCCCGCAACTGTGTTTCGAACGTGGTATGCGAGATTACGAAGTGCATCTGTAACTCCTTCGCCAAGGAGCATAAGTGGTGCATGTAGTGGAAGTGGTGATGATGATTATGTTTGTGCAGGAACTAATAGCGTGATGGTAGTTATAGTAGTATAAATTATTGACGTGATGGTAGTAGTAGTTGTATGTGTTATTGGCGTGGTGGTAGTAATAGTCTTATATTGTATAGGCGTGGTGATAGTAGTAGTTTTATATGGTATTGACGTGGTGGTAGTAGTAGCTCTATATGTAACTGAAGTGGTGGTAATGATGCTCTGTATTGTAAGTGTATCTAGGTAGTGGTCGTGGCGATTGTCATGGTGATAATGGTTATGAAGATAGTTTTGATGATGATGATGATGATAATATTGATTGTGCTGGTGATAGTAATGATGTTTGTAGCGATGTTAACTAATGATGCCAACACAATCTCCTGGTGTCTGCAGCATGCCCACAAGAATGTCCCAGCAACGCACAAAGAATCAGCAACTGTGGATGTCAGTGTGTGGACAGTAACCAGGTCTACAACAACGTCACCAACCAGTGTGGTAAGAACAAGATGTTCATCCTTTATAACTTGCTATAAACATGGTGTTGTCTGTTTATTATCAAGATATCATCATTTATAACTGGCCATGAACATGGTTTTATCTGTTTATTATCTAGGCATCATACTTTGTAACTTGCCATCACCAAGGTATTATCTGTTTATTATCTAAATATCTTTTGTTTTTCGCATATCCTTTACCAGACATTGCAGTCAACACCAGCATTTTTCAGCTGCTGTTGATGTCATGGCAAGTTTTACGATCCGTAGTTTGCCATTGTTTCTAAACGACCGGCTCACACACCCTCCGTAAGTAACCAACGCGATGAGATACGCTACAGAACCTCGCGCAGCTGTGTTTCTTACAAGAATATACGGGATTATGAACAGCGTCGTTAACACCTTCGCCAGGGAGCCGGCATCTAAATATCATCCTTTATAATTTGCCATTAACGAAGTGTTGTCTGATTATTGTCTAGATGTCATCCTTTCTAATTGGCCATCAACATGGTTTTGTCTTTTTATTATGCAGACATCTTCCTTTGTAACTTGCCATCAACACGGTGTTATCTTTGTACTGTCTGGACATCATTCTTTATAATTTAACATCATTTAGGTGTTATTTGTTTATTATCTAGACATCATCCTATATACATTACAATTGACGCGGTGTTATCAGTTTATTATCTAGATTTCACCCTGTATAACTTGCCATCAACGTCGTGTTATCTGTTTATTGTCTGGACACCATTTTTATAACTTCCTATCAACGTGGTGTTATCTGTTTAATTACCTTTACATTACGTGAAAGAGATTCGCCCCCCCCCCCCAACTCCCACATTTACCTGGGCTTAATAGTAATGTTATGATGATGATAGTAACGATGATGATGGTAATTGTGTTGGTTTATAATAGTTAAGATGATGATCATCATGATAATTATTATGATCCTGAACAAACAAATATAATTATCCAGTGAATCAAGTATGCGGCGTACAATGTCCCAGCAACGCACGAAGAATCGGCAACTGTGGATGTCAGTGCGTGGACAATAACCAGGTCTACAACAGCTTCAGCAACCAGTGTGGTAAGAACACTATGTTCATCCTTGCATCAACGTTGTGTTATCTGTTTAATATCTGTTTATTATCTAGACATTCAGTAAAAGTAATGATTTTTTTTAACTGACCTGGGTTTAAAGTTCCACTGAGCTAAAATTTGGTACCAGCAACATTTTTGGAAGTAAAAGCGGTTTTCATCACATTTATATATCACCCGTCAACTGCCAAGTTATCTATACAAATATGGTGCAAGCACCAAATACCCTTAACGTGTCAGAGGTAAGAAGAGGTCTAAAGTATTTTTGGACAGAGTGTCCTTTAATTGTGTTTTACGGTGGTGATAATGATAATGTTAGTGTGTATTGTAGTTTTCTTAGCAGCGATGGAATATGTGATTATAGTGATGATGATGATGATGATGATGATGATGATGATGATGATGATGATGATGATGATGATGATGATGATGATGATGATGATGATGATGATGATGAATGATGATGATGATGATGATGATGATGATGATGATGATGAATGATGATGATGATGATGAATGTGATAGATGTGAAGATGTGATGATGATGAAGATGATGATGGCGATGATAATGACAATGATTTCTTTTGGAGTTGTAGTGATGATGCTAATAGTGACGTTGATTTGTTGATAACAATGATGTTTGCAATGGTGACAGTAGTAATAGTAAAAGTGGTACTAACAAGTAGTAGTATAGTAGTAGTAGTAGTAGTAGTAGTAGTAGTAGTAGTAGTAGTAGTAGTAGTAGTAGTAGTAGTAGTAGTAGTAGGAGTAGTAGTAGTAGTAGTAATTGTAGTAGTATTGGTGATGGTGATTGTGACTGTAGATGTAGATGCAGTGAATGTGGTGGGGATGATAATAATGGTGTTCACAAATGATAAACCACAATCTCCTGATGCCTGCAGTGTGCTTACAAGAATGTCCCAGCAACGCACAAAGAATCAGCAACTGTGGATGTCAGTGTGTGGACAGTAACCAGATCTACAACAGCGTCAACAACCTGTGTGGTAAGATCAAGAAGCTCATTCTTTATAGCTTGCTATCAACATGGTGTTATCTGTTTATTATCTAGATATCCTTTATAACTGACACTCAACATGGTGTTACCTGTTTATTATCTAGCCGTCATTCTTTGTAACTTGTCATCAACATGGTGTTATCTGTTTATTATCTATCCTTCATCCTTTGTAACTTGGCATCAATATAGTGTTACCTGTTTATTATCTAGAAATCATCCTTTGGAACTTACCATCAACATGGTGTTATTTATTTATTGTCTAGATATCCTCCTTTCTAAATTTCAATCAACATGGTGTTATCTGTTTATTATCTAGACATAATCATTTGTAACTTGCATTAACGTGGTGTTATCTGTTTATTGTCTAGATATCATTTTTTCTAACTTACATTCAACTTGGTATTATATGTTTATTATCTAAATATCATATTTTATAGCTTGCTATCAACATAGTTTTAAATGTTTATTGTCTAGATATAATCCTTCCTAGTTGGCCATCAACATGGTTTTATCTATTTATTATTTAGACATCATCCTTTGTATTTTGCCATCACCATGGTGTTATCTGTTTATTGTCTATACATCATTCTTTATAATTTACTTTCAACTTGGTGTTATCTGTTTATTATCTAGACATCATGCTTTCTATATAACCATAAATAGTTTATTATCATCATCATCATCATCTTCCACTTCTGCCGTCAAGCGTCGTGGGGAGGAATAGTTTGCGTTCCAGCGCTCGGTGGGCGGCACTGGATAGTGTCATTCCGTGTGGCTGTACAATGTCTTTGATGTCGTCAATCCATTTTCTTCTTGGACGTCCTCTTGGTCTCGTCGCAGATGATCTCTGACGTAAGGCCAGTGATGCTAGTTGCTGATGTTGCATTCTAACGACATGACCAAACCACTTGATCTCCTGTCTTTCAATAAATGTGGCACAAGATGTTGATCCCACAGTCTGCCTGATAATTGCATTTCTTACTCTGTCTCGGATTGTTAAGTTATCTGTTTATTAGCAAAATATCATCATTTATAACTTTTCATCAACATAGTGTTATTTGTTTATTGTCTAGATATCATTCTTTATAACTTAATTCAATGTTGTGTTATCTGTTTACTATCTAGATATGACCATGTATAACTTACCATCATCAAGTTGCTATAATTTTTATTGTCTTGACGTAATTCTTTATAACTTACATTCAACTTGGTGTTATCTGTTTATTATCTAGTAGTCATTCTTTATAACTTGCCATAACCGTTGTGTTATTAGTTTATTATCTTTATATTACGTAAAAGAGATTCGGTTTGTTTGTCCACCTTCACATGTTCTTAATGGTAATGGTTATAATGATGATGATGACGACGATGGTGATTGTGTTATTGGTGGTAGTAGTTAAGATGATGATCATGATGATAATTATTGTGATGCTGAAAAAAAAAAAATTATTTTTAATTATTCAGTAAATCAAGTATGCGGCGTACAATGTCCTAGTAACGCGCGAAGAATCGGCAACTGTGGATGTCAGTGTGTGGACAGTAACCAGGTCTACAACAGCTTCAGCAACCAGTGTGGTAAGAACTCTATGTTCATCCTTGCCATCAACGTGGTGTTATCTGTTTATTATCTGTCTATTATCTAGACATTCAGTCAAAGGAATAATTTTGTTTTTAAAACTGACCTGGGTTTCAAGTTCTACTGAGCCACAATTTGGTACCAGAAAATTTTCCTAAAGTAAAAGCGGCTTTCATCATATTGATATATCACCCATCAACTGCCATGTTATCTATACAAATATGGTACAAGCACCATATACCCTTTACGTGTCAAAGGCCAGAAGAGGTCTAATGTATTTTTGGACAGAGTGTCCTTTAATTGTGTTTTACGGTGGTGATAATGATAATGTTATTGAGTATTGTGGTTTTCTTAGCAGCGTTGGAATATGTGATTACAGTGATGATGATGATGATGATGATGATGATGATGATGAAGAAGAAGAAGAAGAAGAAGAAGAAGAAGAAGAAAAGAAGAAGAAGAAGAGAAGAAGAAGAAGAAGAAGAAGAGAGAAGAAGAAGAAGAAGAGAGAAGAAGAAGAAGAGAAGAAGAAGAAAGAAGAAGAAGGAAGAAGAAGACTATGTTTATAGATGTGAAGATGTAATGATGATAGAAGATGATGATGATGATAATGACAATGATAACTTTTGGGGCTGTAGTGATGATGCTAATAGTGACTTGTATTTGTTGGCAATATTGATTTTTCGATGGTGACAGTAGTAATAGTAAAGTGGTATAACTAGTAGTAGTAGTAGTAGTAGTAGTAGTAGTAGTAGTAGTAGTAGTAGTAGTAGTAGTAGTAGTAGTAGTAGTAGTAGTAGTAGTAGTAGTAGTAGTAGTAGTAGTAGTAGTAGTAATTGTAGTAGTATTGGTGATGGTGATTGTGACTGTAGATGTAGATGCAGTGAATGTGGTGGGGATGATAATGATGGTGTTCACAAATGATAAACCACAATCTCCTGATGCCTGCAGTGTGCTTACAAGAATGTCCCAGCAACGCACAAAGAATCAGCAACTGTGGATGTCAGTGTGTGGACAGTAGCCAGATCTACAACAGCGTCAACAACCTGTGTGGTAAGATCAAGAAGCTCATTCTTTATAGCTTGCTATCAACATGGTGTTATCTGTTTATTATCTAGATATCCTTTATAACTGACACTCAACATGGTGTTACCTGTTTATTATCTAGCCGTCATCCTTTGTAACTTGTCATCAACATGGTGTTATCTGTTTATTATCTATCCTTCATCCTTTGTAACTTGGCATCAATATAGTGTTACCTGTTTATTATCTAGACATCATCCTTTGGAACTTACCATCAACATGGTGTTATTTATTTATTGTCTAGATATCCTCCTTTCTAAATTTCAATCAACATGGTGTTATCTGTTTATTATCTAGACATAATCATTTGTAACTTGCATTAACGTGGTGTTATCTGTTTATTGTCTAGATATCATTTTTTCTAACTTACATTCAACTTGGTATTATATGTTTATTATCTAAATATCATATTTTATAGCTTGCTATCAACATAGTTTTAAATGTTTATTGTCTAGATATAATCCTTCCTAGTTGGCCATCAACATGGTTTTATCTATTTATTATTTAGACATCATCCTTTGTATTTTGCCATCACCATGGTGTTATCTGTTTATTGTCTATACATCATTCTTTATAATTTACTTTCAACTTGGTGTTATCTGTTTATTATCTAGACATCATGCTTTCTATATAACCATAAATATTTTATTATCATCATCATCATCTTCCACTTCTGCCGTCAAGCGTCGTGGGGAGGAATAGTTTGCGTTCCAGCGCTCGGTGGGCGGCACTGGATAGTGTCATTCCGTGTGGCTGTACAATGTCTTTGATGTCGTCAATCCATTTTCTTCTTGGACGTCCTCTTGGTCTCGTCGCAGATGATCTCTGACGTAAGGCCAGTGATGCTAGTTGCTGATGTTGCATTCTAACGACATGGCCAAACCACTTGATCTCCTGTCTTTCAATAAATGTGGCACAAGATGTTGATCCCACAGTCTGCCTGATAATTGCATTTCTTACTCTGTCTCGGATTGTTAAGTTATCTGTTTATTAGCAAAATATCATCATTTATAACTTTTCATCAACATAGTGTTATTTGTTTATTGTCTAGATATCATTCTTTATAACTTAATTCAATGTTGTGTTATCTGTTTACTATCTAGATATCACCATGTATAACTTACCATCATCAAGTTGCTATAAGTTTATTGTCTTGACGTAATTCTTTATAACTTACATTCAACTTGGTTTTATCTGTTTATTATCTAGTAGTCATTCTTTATAACTTGCCATAACCGTTGTGTTATTAGTTTATTATCTTTATATTACGTAAAAGAGATTCGGTTTGTTTGTCCACCTTCACATGTTCTTAATGGTAATGGTTATAATGATGATGATGACGACGATGGTGATTGTGTTATTGGTGGTAGTAGTTAAGATGATGATCATGATGATAATTATTGTGATGCTGAAAAAAAAAAAAATTATTTTTAATTATTCAGTAAATCAAGTATGCGGCGTACAATGTCCTAGTAACGCGCGAAGAATCGGCAACTGTGGATGTCAGTGTGTGGACAGTAACCAGGTCTACAACAGCTTCAGCAACCAGTGTGGTAAGAACTCTATGTTCATCCTTGCCATCAACGTGGTGTTATCTGTTTATTATCTGTCTATTATCTAGACATTCAGTCAAAGGAATAATTTTGTTTTTTAAAACTGACCTGGGTTTCAAGTTCTACTGAGCCACAATTTGGTACCAGAAAATTTTCCTAAAGTAAAAGCGGCTTTCATCATATTGATATATCACCCATCAACTGCCATGTTATCTATACAAATATGGTACAAGCACCATATACCCTTTACGTGTCAAAGGCCAGAAGAGGTCTAATGTATTTTTGGACAGAGTGTCCTTTAATTGTGTTTTACGGTGGTGATAATGATAATGTTATTGAGTATTGTGGTTTTCTTAGCAGCGTTGGGATATGTGATTACAGTGATGATGATGATGATGATGATGATGATGATGATGATGATGATGATGATGATGATGATGATGATGAAGAAGAAGAGAAAGAAGAAGAAGAAGAAGAAGAAGAAGAAGAAGAAGAAGAAGAAGAAGAAGAAGAAGAAGAAGAAGAAGAAGAGAAGAAGAAGAAGAAGAAGAAGAAGAAGAAGAAGAAGAAGAAGACTATGTTTATAGATGTGAAGATGTAATGATGATGAAGATGATGATGATGATAATGACAATGATAACTTTTGGGGCTGTAGTGATGATGCTAAAGTGACTTGATTTGTTGGCAATAATGATATTTGCGATGGTGACAGTAGTAATAGTAAAAGTGGTACTAACTAGTAGTAGTAGTAGTAGTAGTAGTAGTAGTAGTAGTAGTAGTAGTAGTAGTAGTGGTAGTGGTAGTAGTACTAGTAGTAGTAGTAGTAGTAGTAGTAGTAGTAGTAGTAGTAGTAGTAGTAGTAGTAGTAGTTAGTAGTAGTATAGTAGTAGTAGTAGTATAGTAGTAGTAGTATAGTAGTAGTAGTAGTAGTATGTAGTAGTATTAGTAGTAGTAGTAGTAGTAGTAGTAGTAGTAGTAGTAGTAGTAGTAGTAGTAGTAGTAATAGTAGTAGTAGTAGTAGAAGAAGAGTAGTAGTAGCAGTAGAAGTAGTAGTATTAGTAGTATAGTAATAGTAGTAGTTAGTAGTAGTAGTAGTTAGTAGTGTAGTAGTAGTAGTAGTAGTAGTAGTATAGTAGTAGTAGTAGTAGTAGTAGTATAGTAGTAGTAGTAGTAGTAGTAGTAGTAGTAGTATTAGTAGTAGTAGTAGTATAGTATAGTAGTATGTGTAGTATTGGTGATGGTGATTGTGACTGTAGATGTAGATGCAGTGAATGTGGTGGGGATGATAATGATGGTGTTCACAAATGATAAACCACAATCTCCTGATGCCTGCAGTGTGCTTACAAGAATGTCCCAGCAACGCACAAAGAATCAGCAACTGTGGATGTCAGTGTGTGGACAGTAACCAGATCTACAACAGCGTCAACAACCTGTGTGGTAAGATCAAGAAGCTCATTCTTTATAGCTTGCTATCAACATGGTGTTATCTGTTTATTATCTAGATATCCTTTATAACTGACACTCAACATGGTGTTACCTGTTTATTATCTAGCCGTCATCCTTTGTAACTTGTCATCAACATGGTGTTATCTGTTTATTATCTATCCTTCATCCTTTGTAACTTGGAATCAATATAGTGTTACCTGTTTATTATCTAGACATCATCCTTTGGAACTTACCATCAACATGGTGTTATTTATTTATTGTCTAGATATCCTCCTTTCTAAATTTCAATCAACATGGTGTTATCTGTTTATTATCTAGACATAATCATTTGTAACTTGCATTAACGTGGTGTTATCTGTTTATTGTCTAGATATCATTTTTTCTAACTTACATTCAACTTGGTATTATATGTTTATTATCTAAATATCATATTTTATAGCTTGCTATCAACATAGTTTTAAATGTTTATTGTCTAGATATAATCCTTCCTAGTTGGCCATCAACATGGTTTTATCTATTTATTATTTAGACATCATCCTTTGTATTTTGCCATCACCATGGTGTTATCTGTTTATTGTCTATACATCATTCTTTATAATTTACTTTCAACTTGGTGTTATCTGTTTATTATCTAGACATCATGCTTTCTAATTAACCATAAATATTTTATCATCATCATCATCTTCCACTTCTGCCGTCAAGCGTCGTGGGGAGAATAGTTTGCGTTCCAGCGCTCGGTGGGCGGCACTGGATAGTGTCATTCCGTGTGGCTGTACAATGTCTTTGATGTCGTCAATCCATTTTCTTTTTGGACGCCCTCTTGGTCTCGTCGCAGATGATCTCTGACGTAAGGCCAGTGATGCTAGTTGCTGATGTTGCATTCTAACGACATGGCCAAACTACTTGATCTCCTGTCTTTCAATAAATGTGGCACAAGATGTTGATCCCACAGTCTGCCTGATAATTGCATTTCTTACTCTGTCTCGGATTGTTAAGTTATCTGTTTATTAGCAAAATATCATCATTTATAACTTTTCATCAACATAGTGTTATTTGTTTATTGTCTAGATATCATTCTTTATAACTTAATTCAATGTTGTGTTATCTGTTTACTATCTAGATATCACCATGTATAACTTACCATCATCAAGTTGCTATAAGTTTATTGTCTTGACGTAATTCTTTATAACGTACATTCAACTTGGTGTTATCTGTTTATTATCTAGTAGTCATTCTTTATAACTTGCCATAACCGATGTGTTATTAGTTTATTATCTTTATATTACGTAAAAGAGATTCGGTTTGTTTGTCCACCTTCACATGTTCTTAATGGTAATGGTTATAATGATGATGATGACGACGATGGTGATTGTGTTATTGGTGGTAGTAGTTAAGATGATGATCATGATGATAATTATTGTGATGCTGAAAAAAAAATATTATTTTTAATTATTCAGTAAATCAAGTATGCGGCGTACAATGTCCTAGTAACTCGCGAAGAATCGGCAACTGTGGATGTCAGTGTGTGGACAGTAACCAGGTCTACAACAGCTTCAGCAACCAGTGTGGTAAGAACTCTATGTTCATCCTTGCCATCAACGTGGTGTTATCTGTTTATTATATGTCTATTATCTAGACATTCGGTCAAAGGAATAATTTTGTTTTTAAAACTGACCTGGGTTTCAAGTTCTACTGAGCCACAATTTGGTACCAGAAAATTTTCCTAAAGTAAAAGCGGCTTTCATCATATTGATATATCACCCATCAACTGCCATGTTATCTATACAAATATGGTACAAGCACCATATACCCTTTACGTGTCAAAGGCCAGAAGAGGTCTAATGTATTTTTGGACAGAGTGTCCTTTAATTGTGTTTTACGGTGGTGATAATGATAATGTTATTGAGTATTGTGGTTTTCTTAGCAGCGTTGGGATATGTGATTACAGTGATGATGATGATGATGATGATGATGATGATGATGAAGAAGAAGAAGAAGAAGAAGAAGAAGAAGAAGAAGAAGAAGAAGAAGAAGAAGAAGAAGAAGAAGAAGAAGAAGAAGAAGAAGAAGAAGAAGAAGAAGAAGAAGAAGAAGAAGAAGAAGAAGAAGAAGAAGAAGAAGAAGAAGACTATGTTTATAGATGTGAAGATGTAATGATGATGAAGATGATGATGATGATAATGAAAATGATAACTTTTGGGGCTGTAGTGATGATGCTAATAGTGACTTGATTTGTTGGCAATATTGATATTTGCGATGGTGACAGTAGTAATAGTAAAAGTGGTACTAACTAGTAGTAGTAGTAGTAGTAGTAGTAGTAGTAGTAGTAGTAGTAGTAGTAGTAGTAGTAGTAGTAGTAGTAGTAGTAGTAGTATAGTAGTAGTAGTAGTAGTAGTAGTAGTAGTAGTAGTACTAGTAGTAGTAGTAGTATTAGTAGTAGTAGTAGTAGTAGTATAGTAGTAGTAGTAGTAGTAGTAGCAGCAGTAGTAGTAGTAGTAGTAGTAGTAGTAGTAGTAGTAGTAGTAGTAGTAGTAGTAGTAGTAGTAGTAGTAGTAGTAGTAGTAGAGTAGTAGTAGCAGTAGAAGTAGTAGTAGTAGTATTAGTAGTAGTAGTAATAGTAGTAGTAGTAGTAGTAGTAGTAGTAGTAGTAGTAGTAGTAGTAGTAGTAGTAGTAGTAGTAGTAGTAGTAGTAGTAGTAGTAGTAGTAGTAGTAGTAGTATAGTAGTAGTAGTAATTGTAGTAGTATTGGTGATGGTGATTGTGACTGTAGATGTAGATGCAGTGAATGTGGTGGGGATGATAATGATGGTGTTCACAAATGATAAACCACAATCTCCTGATGCCTGCAGTGTGCTTACAAGAATGTCCCAGCAACGCACAAAGAATCAGCAACTGTGGATGTCAGTGTGTGGACAGTAACCAGATCTACAACAGCGTCAACAACCTGTGTGGTAAGATCAAGAAGCTCATTCTTTATAGCTTGCTATCAACATGGTGTTATCTGTTCATTATCTAGATATTATCCTTTATAACTGACACTCAATATGGTGTTACCTGTTTATTATATAGCCGTCATCCTTTGTAACTTGTCATCAACATGGTGTTATCTGTTTATTATCTAGCCTTCATCCTTTTGTAACATGGCATCAACATGGTGTTGTCTGTTTATTATCTAGACATCATTCTTTGTAACTTGCATTAACGTGGTGTTATCTGTTTATTGTCTAGATATCATTTTTTCTAACTTACATTCAACTTGGTATTATATGTTTATAATCTAACTATCATATTTTATAGCTTGCTATCAACATAGTTTTTAAATGTTTTATTGTCTAGATATAATCCTTCCTAGTTGGCCATCAACATGGTTTTTATCTATTTATTATTTAGACATCATCCTTTGTATTTTGCACTCACCATGGTGTTATCTGTTTATTGTCTATACATCATTCTTTATAATTTACTTTGAACTTGGTGTTATCTGTTTATTATCTAGTAGTCATTCTTTATCACTTGCCATAACCGTTGTGTTATTAGTTTATTATCTTTATATTACGTAAAGAGATTCGGTTTGTTTGTCCACCTTCACATGTTCTTAATGGTAATGGTTATAATGATGATGATGACGACGATGGTGATTGTGTTGTTGGTGGTAATAGTTAAGATGATGATCATGATGATAATTATTGTGATGCTGAAAAAACACATTTTTAATTATCCAGTGAATCAAGTATGCGGCGTACAATGTCCCAGCAACGCACGAAGAATCGGCAACTGTGGATGTCAGTGTGTGGACAGTAACCAGGTCTACAACAGCTTCAGCAACCAGTGTGGTAAGAACACAATGTTCATCCTTGCCATCAACGTGGTTTTTATCTGTTTATTATCTGTCTATTATCTAGACATTCAGTCAAAGGAATAATTTTGTTTTTTAAAACTGACCGGGGTTTAAAGTTCTACTGGGGCCACAATTTGGTACCAGAAAGTTTTCCTAAAGTAAAAGCGGCTTTCATCATATTGATATATCACCCATCGACTGCCAAGTTATCTATACAAATATGGTACAAGCACCATATACCCTTAACGTGTCAAAGCCCAGTAGAGTTCTAATGAAATGTTTTGGACAGAGTGTCCTTTAATTGTGTTTTTAGGGTGGTTTAATGATAATGTTAGTGAGTATTGGGGTTTTTCTTAGCAGCGATGGAATATGTGTTTTACAGTGTTTATGAGATGATGATGATGATGATGATGATGATGATGATGATGATGATGATGATGGTGATGATGATGGTGATGATGATGATGATGATGTTGACTCAGTTGGTAGATGTAATGAAGATGTGATGATGATGATTTCTTTTTTGGTTGTAGTGGTGATGGTAATAGTGATGTTGATTTGTTGGTAATAATGATGATGATGATGTTTGTGATGGTGACTGTAGTAATAGAAGTGGTAGTAACAGCCACAGCAGCAGCAGCAGCGGCAGTAGTAGTAGTACAGGAATGTCCCGATTAACGTCGGGGTTACGTTCTTGGAAAACGCAACTTTAAGTTAAACGACGTATAGCGAAACACTATTTCCCATAGAATTAAATGAAATACAGTATATTAGGTTTTGTTTATTTTGAGGTTTGTTGATATTTATTAGCTAAATAGAGGTGGGTCGAAGGGCGAGTGGTAATGTTATTGGGACGTAGGGCATTAAATTCTGCCTCTTCATCTGAGGATGAAACTGCAACCTCTTCCTGCCTCTTTTCCTGGCTCTTCTCTGCTTGAACAACAAAACACTTGTCCATGTCTGCTGCACAGCCTGTTTCCTTTTCTCTATGTAAAGCTCCTTGTAACAGTTCATGGCGTTTGTTACAGCTCTCGGCGCTTTGGAGCTCCGTTCCCTGTTCGGGTCATTCTCATTTAGTATGTCCATTGCCACATGAAACAATTGAAAGAGTTGTGACAAACGTTCAGCTGTCAACATTCGAGGTGTGGATGTTGCAAAAGGGTGCTCCTCTTCCTGCTGAGCTCTCTGCACGTCAAGTTGCATTAGGTCCTCATTGGTCAGCTCTTCTCCATGTGATACAAGCAACTTATCAATGTCAGCTTCCTCCATCCCTTCAAAGCCAACTTTAGTGGCTAAGTTAGCGATCTGTCTTCGAACGTCGTCAAATTCACAAAACGACCTTATGGCAGAACATAGCGACGTAAAGTGAAGTTTTTCCCCTATGTGACAACAATTTTATAGCGATACGACGTAAACCGAAGCGACGTATAGCGAACCCTTCCTGTAATAGTAGTAGTAGTAGTAGTAGTAGTAGTAGTAGTAGTAGTAGTAGTAGTAGTATAGTAGTAGTAGTAGTAGTAGTAGTAGTAGTTGTTGTTGTTGTTGTTGTTGTTGTTGTTGTTGTGTAGTAGTAGTAGTAGTAGTAGTAGTAGTAGTAGTAGTAGTAGTAGTAGTAGTAGTAGTAGTATAGTAGTAGTAGTAGTAGTAGTAGTAGTTTTGGTGATGGTGGTTGTGGCTGTGGCTGTGGATGTAGATGCCGTGAATGTGGTGTGGATGATGCTGATGATGTTCACAAATGATACAAACACAATCTCCTGATGCCTGCAGTATGCTCACAAGAATGTCCTACTAACGCACAAAGAATCAACAACTGTGGATGCCAGTGCGTGGACAGTGACCGGGTCTACGACAGTTTCAGCAACCAGTGTGGTAAGTATATCATCTGTCGTCATTGTTCTAATTTCTTACGGAAGTCTTGTGTGTTGAGTTGAGTTGACTGGAGGTACGTTGAGTTGAGCCTAATTGAGTTGATTTGAGTTGAGCCGAGTCAAGAACCGACATCACAGCTCTCCAGACATTCCCAAACGTGCTCCGTCCCCATCTTCAGCGAAGAGTATATTGTCTATTTGATAGCCATAAATTAGTGTACAGGCAGTTAATTACCTTGTTTCACCCCTTGAGGCATGTCGGATATAAGCCACAAGACCCATATTTGACAGACAATCAGCACTTGTTGTGTGATGAGATTAATGTCGTGTTCACCGACTTTATTTCCCAAGACATTTCCTTGTGACCGTTTTAGATATGGTCGAACTGAGAGCGCGTTATGAAAAGTCAGCCTCGATGGAATTGGAACACACTGCCACTAGGCCAGAGAGCGAGTGTGCTATCATTGCCAGCTGGAGTGCAAGTGTGCTAGCATTGCCACCAGGAGTGCAAGTGTGCTATCATTGCTACCACAAGAGCAAGTGTGCTATCATTGCCTCCAGGTGGGCATGTGTGCTATCATTGCCACCAGGACGGCATGTGTGCTATCATTGCCACCAGGAGGGCAAGTGTGCTATCATTGCCACCAGGAGGGCAAGTGTGCTATCATTGCCACCAGGAGGGCATGTGTGATATCATTGCCACCAGGAGGGAAATTGTGCTATCATTGCCACCACGAGGGCAAGTGTGTTATCATTGCCACCAGGAGGGCAATGTGTGCTATCATTGCCACCAGGAGGGCAAGTGTGCTATCATTACCACCAGGAGGACAATTGTGCTATCATTGCTACCAGGAGGACAAGTGTGCTATCATTGCTGTCAGGAGGACAAGTGTGCTATCATTGCCACCAGGAGGGCAAGTGTGCTATCATTGTCACCAAGAGGGCAAGTGTGCTATCATTGCCATCAGGAGGGCTAATGTGCTATTATTGCTACCTGGAGGGCAAATGTGCTATTATTGCCACCAGGAGGGCAAGTGTGCTATCATTGCCATCAGGAGGGCAAGTGTGCTATCATTGCCACCAGGAGGGCAAGTGTGCTATCATTGCCACCAGAAGGGCAAGTGTGCTATCATTGCCACCAGGAGAGCAAGTATGCTATCATTGCCAACAGGAGGACAAGTGTGCTATCATTGCCACCAGAAGGGCATGTGTGCTATCATTGCCACCAGGAGGGCAAGTGTGCTATCATTGCCACCAGAAGGGCAAGTGTGCTATCATTGCCACCAGGAAGGCAAGTGTGCTATCAATACCACCAGGAGTAACAAGTATGCTATCATTGCCACCAGGAGAGCAAGTGTGCTATCATTGCCACCAGGAGAGCAAGTGTGCTATCATTGCCAACAGGAGGACAAGTGTGCTATCATTGCCACCAGAAGGGCAAGTGTGCTATCATTGCCACCAGGAGAGCAAGTATGCTATCATTGCCAACAGGAGGACAAGTGTGCTATCATTGCCACCAGAAGGGCAAGTGTGCTATCATTTCCACCAGGAGAGCAAGTGTGCTATCATTGCCAACAGGAGGACAAGTGTGCTATCATTGCCACCAAGAGAGCAAGTGTGCTATCATTGCCACCAGGAGGAAAGTGTGCTATCATTGTCACCACGAAGGCAAGTGTGCTATCATTGCCACCAGTATGGCAAGAGTGCAATCATTGCCACCAGTAGGGCAAGTGTGCTATCATTGCCACCAGGAAGACCATCCATCCATCCATCATGTGTCATGCCGGTAAGCGTGGACGGTCATGTTCTGCCATCTCACTCGATCACCAGAGTCGTGGATAAGCTCCTTGTACCTGTCTCGACCATGCCATGTGGCCATACCATCCAGATAGTTACTTCTTGGTCTTCCTCTTGGTCTCTTCCCTTCGATCTTGCCAGTTGTCACTAAGTTCTCCAATCCATTTCTTCTCATAACATGTCCAAAAAATTTTGATCTGTCTGCGTCTAATTTCTCTAATCAATTTACGATTTTCATTTGTCTCCTGAAGTACTTGGTCATTGGTTTTTCTGTCTGTCCATGGTATTCTTTGCATTCTCCTCAGAAACCACATTTCTGCAGCCATCAGATGTTTTTTCAGCTTGACTGCTCATTGTCCAAGTTTCACATCAATACAAAAGTACAGGCTCTATGTAGCCCTCAACACTCTTTTCTCGTTTCAGTTGACATCTTTTTATTGGTCAGTATGTTTTTCATCTTCTAAAGGCTACTATTCGCCATGGCGATTCTTGTTCCTAATCTCTTCAAGGCATCTCCCATCAGATGTTATGACTGTTCCGAGATAATTGTACCGACTTCCACTTGTTGAAGAATATTCCCATTTACTTGTATATTACATTGTGGTACTTTCGTTCTTCCTAGTGACGACCATAACCTGTGTCTTCTTAAATTTAATTCCAACCCCAGCTGCTTCACTGTGTACAACAACTGCGTCTACTAATGGTTGCAGATCCTGCTGTCATTGTCTGCAATCATACTGTATCATCTGCATATCTGAATGTTATTGATGTATCGTCCCCCAATGTTGATTCCTTCCATATCTTCTATATTTCTAAATATATTTTCACTGTACAGGGAAAAAGATCTGGAGACATTACACATTCCCTGTCTCACACCTCTTTTAATAGGCTGATATTGACCTACATCGTTATCAATTCTGATGGCAGCTTGTTGTTTCCAATATATGTTTTTACAAGTCTAAGGTCTTTTCCATCAATTTGTAGATCTTCAAGCATCCTTATCATGTCGACATGTCTCACTTTATCGAAAGCCTTTGTGTAGTCAATAAAGCAAAGATATAGATCTTTGTTTACTTCTATAGAACGTTCAATTACTGTTCTCAGTATATACACAGCATTTACTGTGCCCTTGCCTTCTACAAACCCACATTGTTCTTCTCCTATTTCAGGTTGTATTTTCTTCCTAACTCGTTGCATGATAATTCTCAGCAGAATCTTCGTGATGTGGCTCATTATACTAATTGTTCTATGTTGATCGCATTCCATGGCTCCTGATTTCTTCGGGATTGCAATAAATATAGAATTACATAATTCAGGAGGTATATCTCCAGTATCGTATATTGCGTTCAGCAGTCTGGTGACTTGGTCTATTCCATATTCTTCTAAGGCATTGATCATTTCTATTGTGATGTTATCTGTACCCAGGGTCTTGCCAGTTTTCATATGGTTAAGAGCATTCTGAACTTACTATCTTCAAATTGATGGTCCTTCATTATTATTCCGATGATCATATTGTTCTTCTCTTGTATCATCATAAAGGTCTTTCACATAATCTGACCACGCATATAAAATCTGATCTTTTTCTATTATGATTTTGCCATCTTTGGTTTTTAGGCAACCCGTTGATGTGTGTGTTCTTTTGTTAGTGATGTCCTTAATTCTTTTGTGCATTAATTTGGTATTCCGGGTGTTGTGTTGATGTTCAATTTCTTTGCAATTTTCCTCAAGCCATGTTTCTTTAGCCTCTTTGCATAGCTTCCTAATTTTCCTGTGAATCTCTTCATATTTTTCCTTGTTAATTTTTAAATTCCTTCTTACTTCCATGAGTTTTAAAGACAAGTGTGCTATAATTGCCACCACGAGGGCAAGTATGATATCCACTGTCATACTGACTCTCCTGATAAGATAGTAAGTTGAATACAATTAAGGCACGTCGATGATATCTGTGTGAGTAATGGTCACGGCTGGGTTGGGTGTGATGCTGATGATGATAATGATGACTGTGTTGTTTGCAATAATTGATATGATGATGATTATTATTGAGATGATGTTATTTGCATATCTTTTACACGACCTCGCAGTTAACCCCATCATTTTGTTTTGACCGTTTGTTATGTTGAAGTTTGAGCTAATAGTGGGTTGCGCTCAATCTTCAAAATCCAAATTACGAAACAACCAAATAAATTAATTTGATTATTGCTCGCTAGACTTTAGACACCTGGTGTGCCTTGCCAGGTGGAGAAGACCTGATCATTAGGGGCCACATCGATTGACGGAAGTCAGCCACGGCGATCGAGCAAATGTTGAGCTATAGCCTACCGATGGGTGACGTTGTGCAATTCTTGTTTGATAATTTGGTCGCGTCTATCGCGAAATGCATGGTTGCACACCCGCCTCCCATGCCACCCGGAGTTAGTTCCCGGGTCAAGTCGGGGATATGTACTACTGACGAGCTCAAACGAGAGCGAAACTCGAGTCTAGTGCTTCCAATCTGACGTGGACAAGACTCAAGATCCGTACCAGCAAATGTTCAGCGTTACCAGTAGTAACCAAATCTCGAAACAACCAACTAAATCTGTTTGTTATTTCTTGCCAAGCTTAAGTTCATTAGTTTGCCATTGCTTTCTGAACGACAAGGACTCATGCCATATTATAAAAACCAACGCAAGGCGGTCTGCTGCCAAATTGCATGCAGCTGTGTTTCGAACGCGGTATGCGGGATTACGAATTGCGCCCGTTATCCCTTCGCCATAGAGCCGATGATGATGACGATTATGATAATGGTGATTGTTATGTTTTTGGTAATGATGCTGATGATGATGATGATGATGATGATGATGATGATGATGATGATGATGATGATGATGATGATGATGATGATGATGATGATGATGATGATGATGATGAGAAGATGATGATGATGATGATGATGATGATGATGATGATGATGATGATGATGATGATGATGATGATGATGATGATGATGATGATGATGATGATGATGATGATGATGATTGTGTTGTTTGTGATAATATGGCTATGGTGATGATCATGATGATATAATTATGATGTCTAAAGAACATTCAATTCAATTATCCAGTGGCTCAAGTATGCATCCTACAATGTCCCAGCAACGCACGAAGAATCGGCAGCTGTGGATGTCAGTGTGTGGACAGTAACCAGGTCTACAACAGCTTCAGCAACCAATGTGGTAAGAACAAGATGTTAATGTTTTATCTTTTCTAACACCATATGAGTAGTTTCGTATTGTTTTCTTGCAGATAGTTCATGTGTTTAATATAACAGCTTGTTCACGATAAAGTAGCTGCGGTAGTTAAGGTAATGATGATGATAGTTGTTGTAGTAGTTAACATAATGATGATGACAGTTGTTATGGTTAAGATACTGATAATGATAGTTGTTGTAGTTAAGATACTGATGATGATATGTGTTGTAGTAGTTAAGAGCATTATTATAATAATGGTTGTATAGTGAAGATCATTATTATAATAATGGCTGTAGTAGTTAAGAAATTGATGATGATGATGATAATTGTTTTAGTAGTTAAGATAATTATTATAATAGTGGTTGTGGTAGTTAAGATAATAATGATGACAGTTTTTGTATTAGTTAAGATAATTATGATAAAAGTGGTTGTGTTAGTTAAGATAAGAATAATAATAGTGGTTGTTGTAGCTTAAATAATTATGAAAAAAATAGTTGTTATTGTTATTACAACATTATATAATGATAAAGAGTCATTTTTCTAGTGACTCAATGATTCTTATATTGATAATGTTGATGGGTATTATGATGATGAGGGTGTTGTGGTGATAACGATTATGGTGATAAATGTATAATATGGAACAAAGATGCGTGTTTAGTGACTCAGTGTTTGCTATGATGATAACCACGACAATGATGTTGATAATGAACAGTGTATGTAATGACACAACTATACTTAAGTGCTAAATACTGACTGTGATGATGGTAATGTTGATGATGAGGATGACAATGATGATGATGATGATGATGATGATGATGATGATGATGATGATGATGATGATGATGATGATGATGATGAAAGTTATGATGATGAATGTTATGATGATGATGATAGTGAAACATTTATTTCATCATCATGGTCATCATTTTCCACTGTTGTCGTCAAGCGTCGTGGGGAGGAATAATTGACGTTCAAGCCATCCATGGGTGGCACTGGATAGTGTCATTTCGTGTGATTGTGAAATATCTTTGATGTCGTCACTCCATTTATGTAATGACACAATTATACTTTTCTAGTGACCCAAGTATGCCCTCAAGAATGTCCAACCAACGCACAACGAACCAGCAACTGTGGATGTCAGTGTCTCGACAGCAGCCAGGTCTACAACAACATCGCCAATATGTGTGGTAAGAATCGCCACTAATTAGCACTTATAGAAGCTTCCATCAAACTATTGGGTTATGAAGTAAGTAAGCAAAGGAATCAACCGTCAAGGCCTAAGACTCAGTGGGAATGAAGTTGCTATGCTCATACATCTTTATAGATCAAATGGCGCAAAATCATATCATCAGAGATCAGGTGCCGAAGAAGAGCTCCATGAGTAACCATGAGAGATAGAATTAAAACCAAGGAAATTAGAAGACTAGGTCTGAAAATAGTCATGCTCTTCATTAAAGAACAACAGTTTAAATGGTTTGGCCCCCTCACAATGTCCTGGCACGATCTGCTATAAAGAGCCACATTGAAGACTTGATGGATGCAGAACAACGGCAAGACCACGTTAGAAAAATAGTGATGATATCAAGAACAACCTTATACAAATGAAAACCAACTTACAAAGAGCATTAGAAAGAACGCATAGAAAATTTCTCCCCAAACACGTCATTAAGGTAAACGGAAGACGATGCCAATGAACAAACAAACGATCAAACTTTATTTTCAAATGGTCACAAATTGGGCACGCAAGCCCGACTTACATTCGGTCCTTCCAATCACTCATTTTTCGTTTATCAATTTTGCATATTACATTCATAAAGAAAAAAACAACTTTGTTAAATGAATGTTGTAAACATAGGCAATGCATATTACCAAGTTATGAGATAGGCAGACACACGTACACACGCACATTCATAAGCACACACACACACATACACACATATAATCACGCATATACACACCTACACACAAACATACACACACCGACACACATACACATGCATACACACACCTACACACATACATACACACATTTACACATGCACTTACACACACATACATACACCTGCACACATCTACACACATGCATACACTCATACACGCATCTACACACACACGCATATACACACACACATTCACGCACCTACATACATACACACGAAGAAGAAGAATAAGCACTGAGTGTGTGCTGGGTTCAGTATCACGCTGAATGCCTTTACGTACAAAGATATATACTGGTACCCATTTGAGGCTGGACTGATCTCATGCCTTGACATGTTTGTTTAAAATCCCAAAACACCATGATAAGGATGGAACCCATGATAATCATGATGATGATGATGATGATGATGATGATGATGATGATGATGATGATGATGATGATGATAATGGAGTACGGCAAAGTGCGAGATAAATACCTGGAAGCTTGGCCACTTTGCAATAACGGGATAATAATTATACTAGGTAAGGTGTATTATTAACAAACACGATCAGAAAAATGAAATTATTGCCTAATTCTACTAAACACAATGTCCTGTTGACTCAAGTATGTCCCCAAGAATGTCCTACCAACGCTCGAAGAATCAACACTTGTGGATGTCAGTGTGTGGACAGTACCCAGGTCTACAACAGCGTCAGTAACCAGTGCGGTAAGATAAACAATTGTCTGTTAAACATGAGCAGGTCATATCTGTTCATTACAGTAGTCTATATTTATTGTTTTAACACAGAAGCCACAAATAATATCATCATAATGTGCCATGCCGATAACCGTAGGCGGTCATGTTTCGCCATCTAACGCAATCACTAGAGTCGTGGATCGGCTCAGTGTTCTTTTCTCGACCATATCACGTGGCCAAGCCATCCAGGTATATACTTCTCTGCCTCCCCCCATCCTCTTTGTTCTCTTTCACTCAATCTTACCAGTTGTCACCAAGTTCTCCAATTTATTTCTTCTCATAACGTGTCCAAAAAACTGTGATTATCTACGTCTAATTTCTCTAATCAGTTTACGGTTTTCATTTGTTTATTGTGGGACTTGGTCATTGGCTTTTATGTCTGTCCAAGGTATTCTTTGCACTTTCCTCAGACACAACATTTCCACTGCTATTCGATGTTTTTGAGTTTGTCTGCCCATTATCCACGCATACACAAGTAGAGGTCCTATGTAGCACCGCAAAACTCGTTTTCTCGTTGCAATTGACATCTTTTTCTCGTACTTTAGCTGAAATCATTAAAACACATCATCACAGGTATTGTTCGAATGTGGAGCATCTGTTATTCCCGCAGTAATTTCAAATTTAACACGAACTCTTTCTGTTTGCATAAAGCCTGCTGGACCGACCTAATTGCTAAAGCCTCACTATATTTGAGTAATCGTATATTGTTGGTCGAAAACATACTTAATGTATATACAGAATACTTATTGTATAGTATATCACCAAACCCAACAACCCGCATTGTGCCAACGGCTTCTGGTGGAGAGTGCAATTGGGAGGGTAAAAGCCTTACCCTAGTACGAAGAAATTCAATCTGAAGACTGAATTAATGTCATGGCATGGCAGTCCAGGCCCTAAGCTTTGTTAATCCGGCAGCTTCTGCAGCTTGTCTTATTCCAGATGTATTGGTGTTACCTTTCCTCTGGAGTAAACTAGGCAATCCTAGAGAAGGACCATGCTGCATGGGCAACACATGGTCTGTAAACTCAGCCCAGGCTCTGTGTTATGGAGATTTCATTTTACTCCATTTTACAAACTATCGTCTGTCAAGACGACAATGTGCCAGTCAGTCAGTCAGTCAGTACACATAATACTATACTGTACATTTATTGTTGTAACAAGCTGTCCAATTTTCAGAATGTTCTGACGATTTCTGAGATGGAAAGTCGACGAGGAGGGGAACTGACTAATCCACCCTGATAGGTTGTGATCTAGAATATATGAGGACCTAACACTCCACACCCAACTGTAGTATCTGCTATAGGAATACATTTACCTTAAACAAGCTGTCCAATGCTTGTATTACATACTCATCATTATGTACCATGCCGATAATGTGGGCGCTATGGTTCGCCATCTCACACGATTATCAGAGTTCTGGACCTGGTCTATGTTCTTGTCTAGATTAAGCCATGCGGCTAAGCAATCCAGTTTCGTATCCTTCTACTTTCCCCTTGCTCTTTCCCCATCAGTCTTGCCAATTTTCACTAAGGTTTTCAGTTTATGTCACTTCATAATGTGCCGGAGAAGTCTTGACTGACTTCATCTAATATCTCGAATTAATTTACGGTTTTCACTTTCTGCTTGTGGGATTTGCTAATTCGTTTTTCTGTCCGCCTATTGAATTCTTTGAATTTTCTACAGAAACTACGTTTCCAAAGCAACGTTGTTTTTCCACTTGACTGTTTATTATTTATGTTTCGCATGCAAATAACATTATATGTAGCACTTCAGCGCTCTTTTATGTATTTCAATAAACGGCTTTTTATTGGTCAGTATGTAACATACTACACGAACTGAAAACGTGGTAAGATGTTTACACAATTGGTTGGTTAGTTGGTTGGTTGACTGGGTAGTTGATTTGTTGATTTATTGGCTTGTTGGTTGGTTGACTGTGTGGTTGGTTGGTTGATTTATTGGCTTGTTGGTTGGTTGACTGTGTGGTTGGTTTGTTGATTTATTGGCTTGTTGGTTGGTTGATTGGGTGGTTGGTTCGATTAATCGCTGTTTGGTCCCTTTATTGGTTGTTGGTTTGTTGGTTGATTGGCTAGTTCGTTGGTTGGTTGATTGGCTGATTGCTTGGTTGATTGGTTGATTGGTGATTCCTCTGGAAGAATGGATGCTAAAAGCCATTTCTGATACTGATGCTCTTACATTCCATGATGTCAAACTGCCAGAACCTTCTCTCCTGATCTACGCATGCCTCTCTTCCCTTTGAACTTTCCCTTTGTCACGACATACTCCAGCTTTTCCCCTCTCATGGCATGCCTAACGTATGAAGACTGCCCTCTTCTGGTGCGATTAACCAAACACTTACATGACTGATGTATATTTTAGTGCCACAAGACTGTCGTCTGGCGTGTCCTAGCAACGCTCAACGAATCGCCAACTGTGGGTGTCAGTGTTTTGACAACAGTCAGTTTTACAACAGCATCAGCAACGAATGTGGTAGGTACAACATTTGTTTTTAACCGTTGTAATTTTCAGACAGCATATTTATCTCTTTACTAGTAAGTCTAGATGATGTACGGAAGGTAATCATGGATATTCATCAGATTACTGAGAAATGATGTAGAAGCTGGAGAGACGAGGGCTTACAGAAACACTGATGTGAACACCGTGGATATATACTGTTCAAAATAAAGAAACACAACATTATTGCAGACATTTTATTTTACGGAATTAGTGTTTCAATCCTGGCATGAAGAAACTTTCCGACTTTAACAGTGAATTGGTGTTCATTAAATTTGGTTTGGGGTATTAGTCTTTGCGACTAAGGTCTCCGTTTCAGTAAGTTGTATGATCTTCTATGGCCTCTATCAGAGAACAACATCTCCTTGACATGGATCCGATTAGACGTTGGATCTGTTGTGGGATGGCTGCCCACTCTTCCCACAGCGCAAGAGACAATTGTGGGAGATTGGTTGGAGATAAGTCTCGCTGGCGGAATCGTCATTACTGTTCTGTTTGTATAGTATGTCCACATTTGTTTGCCTTCATTCACGATCAATTATTTTGAAAACTGTCTGTTGCATCGTTATGAAATTTTTCCAGCCGTCTTATATTTACCCCCACCCAAGGAATATGTCTTTGATAGGTCCAAAAACAACTTAAATCATTGAAAGCGGCGACATTCCTTTGATGTTTTGCTTAACAACTAGTGATTTCTCGCTAAAAAAGTTATGTTTACGGTAATGGGGACCTGCACATTCAGATGACAAACAAAGGCGTATCCGGATTCGTATGGGAGTGGGTGCAATGAAAGAAGTAGCTTACAATCGACAGGGTCGGCTGCATTGCACCTGGTTTTTATCCCATATGGCTCAGTTTATTTCCGCAGCGCGGAAAGCGTCGCACAAAGCACGAACTCCGTAGCTCCAGCGACGACCCTCGGGAGTGTCCGAAAAAAATGCACTCTTGAAATGAAGGACGCGGCCCGGAATCGAACATACAACCTTCAATCCATCCTTTCTCCAATAGTCCTCTTCCTCTTTCAACACATGGTCCTGACGTTTTTTCCAGTAACTTTTATCAATATTTAATAGCGCGGACAGACAGACAGACAGACAGACAGACAGACAGGCAGACAGGACAGACAGGTAGGTAGGTAGGTAGGTAGGTAGGTAGGCAGAAAGGTAGGTGGGTGGGTGGGTGGATGGCTGACTGTGTGGGTGGGTGGGTCGGTCGGCCGGCCGACCGGCAGGCAGGCAGGCAGATAGATAGATAGATAGATATAGACAGACAGACAGACAGACACACAGACAGATAGATAGATAGATAAGCAGGCAGGCAGGCGGGCTGGCGGGCGGGTTGGCAGGCAGACAGGCAGATAGATAGATAGATAGATAGATAGATAGATAGATAGATAGATAGATAGATAGATAGATAGATAGATAGATAGATAGATAGATAGATAGATAGATAGATAGATGATGATAAACAGACAGATAGATAGATAGATATAGATAGATAGATAGATGATAGATAGATAGATAGATAGATAGATATATAGATAGATAGATAGATAGATAGATAGATAGATAGATAGATAGATAGATAAGCAGGCAGGCAGGCAGACAGGCAGACAGACAGACAGACAGATAGATAGATAGATAGATAGATAGATAGATAGATAGATAGATAGATAGATAGATAGATAGATAGATAGATAGATAGATAGATAGATAGATAGATAGATAGATAGATAGATAGATATCGGTCGGTCGGTCGGTCGGCCGGCAGGCAGGCAGGCAGGTAGGCAGATAGATAGATAGATAGATAGATAGATAGATAGATAGATAGATAGATAGATAGATAGATAGATAAGCAGGCAGGCAGGCAGGCAGGCAGGCAGGCAGATAGATAGATAGATAGATAGATAGATAGATAGATAGATAGATAGATAGATAGATAGATAGATAGATAGATAGATAGATAGATAGATAGATAGATAGTTAGATAGATAGATAGATAGATAGATAGATAGATAGATAGATAGATAGATAGATAGATAGATAGATCCCCGCCAGAAGCCGGGCCTTGTCAGCTAGTTTATTTATATAATCACGTTTCATGAAAGAACCCCCATTTGGAGACACTTCTGAATCTTCGCGCTGTTTGTTTCAAAACGGAAATCGCGTGAAAATTTCAAAATCTGCCGGGACGTCTCTTGGTGAAGCTGTAATACTGTTACAATCATGGACGTAATCTCTAAATCGTAATTAATATACCGCATATAAACTAACTTTGAAATCTGCTGTACAATCTCCAGAACAAAAACATTTTTGTTGGGTGGACATAATGATAAGGTTATATACTAAATCTCATCATTTTACCTCAGATGGTTACTGAGATATTGAATTTTACATTGAGGCAACAAAAACAAAACAAAAAACACTATAGCGCTCACGAACTCTGAGGTAAATACTTCTTCGTCTATCGTGTCGCTGGATCACAAAAAATGATTCATCACTAAACCAAATCCGTCTCCAGTCATTCCCAACAGTCCATTAACGATGCTGATTCGCCCACTGCAATCGATTCTGGCGATGCCGGTCTGTAAGAACAGGACCTCTTTAGGGTCTTCTAGCCCAAAGACCAGCGTCGTGCAGCCGGTTCCTGACCTTTTGATCTGAAATTCCACGAGCTCCTGGCATTGATTGGACTGTGGAAGACGCAGATGCAAATCGATTCCTAAGATGACGCAGCTGTATGAAGCAATCTTCGGCAGCAGTCGTGATTCTGGGTCTTCCACTGCGCGGCCAGTCTACCACTGAGCCAGTTTCTTAAAAGTGTATCCAAAGGCGACTAATTGTGCTTCTAACCACATTAAATTCTCTGGCTACAACACTTTGTGACTGTCCAGCCTGTAAACGTTAAATGATGATGAGTCGTTGTTCTGTAGTGAGATGAGCCATACTTGCGCATTGGATTTTCAACTGAATTTATTCGAGGAGCGTCAATCTTTTATAGGCATTCAATAATATAATCAGAGAGTTTTGTGTTCAGTAAGTATCACGGGCTTATGATGAACCTGTCACGAGTTATTATCAAAAATGTTGTTTTGACCTTGACCTCTTTCATGACCTCACGATTCATGAGGTGAGTACAATTCAGGTAACCACGAGAAGATAATGAGCAGATGGAAACAGTCGATACGTTGACTGATGTCCAATCAGCGAATATCTTCTTATATATATAAAAGGCAATGTGTGTGGATATGTATGTCCTTTATGCGTTCGCGAACGGCCCATCCGATTGAGATGAAATTTTCTACACGCCTTCCTCTCATTCCAGCGCTGCCAACTGTCATATTTTTGTTTCTTCTTCCTCCTCCTCCCTCCTCCCCCTCCCTAAATACGTACGTAAATATATGATGATGATGATGAAAGAATCCCCGAACCAAAACGCTAGGACAAGCGAAGAAAATGACGTGACTACACAGAATCGTCACACGGCAATCATCATCATCATCAAGTGCCGTGCCGGCTGGCGTAGGCGTTCATGGTTCTCCATAGATCTCAGTCTTTGGTTTTCTGGATCAACTCTGCTGCTGATATATATGCCTCCATGCCACGGCAATATCAATAACAATTCATCTTTTTATGTGTAAGGAAGTTATCTACAGTCGTGTAGAAGGGAAGAACAATCAATGGAAGGACCGAAATCACAGAACCTAGACGAGTATGAATTCGGAATGGCGAACTCCCTCCTCCTCTCTTCTCCTCCTCCCTCCTCCTCCCTCTACCTCCTCCCCCTCCTCCTCCTCCCTCCTCCCTCCTCCTTCTCCCTCTTCCTCTCCCTTCCTCCTCCATCCTCCTCCCTCCTACTCCTTCCTCCTTCTCCCTCCGCCTTCTCCCTCCTCCTCCTCCCTCCTCCTCCCTCTCCCTCCTCCTCCTCCCTCCTTCTTCCCTCATCCTCCTCTCTCCTCCTCCTCCCTCCTTCTCCCTCGTCCTCCTCCATCCTACTCCCTCCTCCTCCTCCCACTACCTCCTCCTCCTCCCTCCACCCTCCTCCTCCTCCCTTCTCCTCTTCCTCCTCCCTTTCCTTCCTCCTCCTCCTCTAATCTACCTCCTCCTCCTCCCTCTACCCTCTTCCTCCTCCCTCCTCCTCCTCCACCTCCCTTTCCTTCCTCCCCTCCTCATTCTCTCTCCTCCTCCCTCCTCCCTCTCCCTCCTCCTCCTTCCTCTTTCTCCCTCCGCCTCTCCATCCTTCCCCTCCTCCCTCCCCCTCCCTTCTCCTACCCCTCCTTCTCCCTCCTCCTCCCTCCTCTCCCCTCTTCCAATTCCTACCGTCTTCCTCTTCCCCTCCCCCTCCTCCTCTCCCTCCTCTTCCTCCTCCATCCTCTTCCTCCCTCTTCCTCCTCCTCCACCCCCTTCTCCTCCTTCCTCCTCCTCCCTCCTCCTCCTCTCTCCTCCTCCCTCATCCCTTTTCCTCCCTCCTTCTCCTCCCTCTACCTAATCCCTCCTCCTCCCTCCTCCTCCTTCCTCCACATCCCTCCGCCTCCTCCTCTCCCCTCCTCCTCCTACCCTCTTCCTCTTGCCCTCCCCCTCTCCCTCCTCTTCCTCCTCCATCCTCCTCCTCCCTCTTCCTCCTCCTCCTCCCTCTTCCTCCTCCTCCCTCCTCCTTCCTTTCCTCCTCCTCCTACCTCCTCATCCTCCTCTCTCCCCCTTTCCTCCCCTCCCTCTATCTCCTCCCTCCTCCTCCCTCCACTCCCTCTTCCTCCTCCTCCCTCATCATCATTCCTCCTCCTCCTCCCCCTCCTTCTCCCTCCTCCTTCTACCTCTTCCTCCCTCCTCCTCCTTCCTCCTCCTCCTCTCCTATTCCTCCCTACTCCTCCTCCTCCCTCCTCCTACTCTCTCTGCCTATCTCTTCCTCCCTCCTCCTCCTCCCTCCCTCTCCACCCTCTTCCTCCTCCTTCCTCCTACTCCTCCTTTTTCTTCTTCTTCTGCTGCTGCTGCCGCCGCTCCATTTACCCAAGTTAATTGTTGGGGGAATATGTAAAGATCTTTCAAGTGCTCTTTCTAATGCTTTTTGTCCGTTTATCTAAGGTTGTTCTAACCGCAACCAATAAATGATTAGACAGACAGACAGACAGACAGACAGACAGACAGACAGACAGAGAGGGAGGGACAGACAGATAGACAGACAGATAGATAGTCGGGAACGGGAACGGGAGCTTATATGACTACTTATATGAATTAAATGAGATGCTCCACACCAGGAGCCAGGCGATGCCGGGCAGGGTCAGACAGACAGACAGACAGACAGACAGACAGACAGACAGACAGACAGTCGGTAACGGGAACGGGAGCTTATATGACTACTTATATGAATTAAATGAGATGCTCCACACCAGGAGCCAGGCGATGCCGGGCAGGGTCAGACAGACAGACAGACAGACAGACAGACAGACAGACAGACAGTCAGGAACGGGAACGGGGGCTTATATGACTACTTATATTAATTAAATGAGATGCTCCCCACCAGGCACTGGGCGAAGCCGGGCCGGGTCTGCTAGTCTTTTATAAAAGTAACACCAGATATGTTGCGTTTTTTTTTTAAACAGTATATTAAAAGCGCATTGAATATTTCTTGAAAAAGGTTAATGGACGTAGAGAATCTATTACACGCATCAGATGTAGACAATCCACATTCTTCATGCACATCGTGAGAAAAGAAAATCTGGAGTACTCAGTGACAACTTGAGAGTTGGAGGACAAGAAATTCAGTGGAAAATCAAGAAAGAAAACGCTGGAAGTTTAACATTGTGGCATAAAGGAACATCGGTATCAGAATTGATTGACAGAAAGCGAGGCAAAAGGCCGAGGACAGACATGATGATCGACAGAACAGAACGTGTACTGTAAAAAGAAGAGGATAGTTATGTTCATATTAAATGTGTCATAAACCTCTTCTGAAAGTCCTTGCAGTGTGGTGTTGATTGCATTATGTCCACGGTCATCTGTTTCGTGTACTGCCAATCATTTCGCGAATTGGTCAAGCCGTCTGCCTAGTGCTCCGAAGGTTGTGGGTTCGAATACTGGCTACGTCTTTCGGTTCACGAGTGCATCTTTCTTGGAGACTCCTAGGGGTCGTCGCTGGAGCTCCCGATTTCGTGCTTTGTGCGACGCTTTCGGTAAGCCGCCCTCCTGTAAGAGACCGAGCCATATGAGATAAAACCCGGTGCAATGAAGTTAACTCTCTCGACTTTTAAGACATCTGTTTCTGATATTGATGCTCCGCCATGCCATGATGTCACCCTGGCCAGCATCTTCTCTTCCCGTCTCCCCCTGACTCTCTTACTCTCCAGTAATCCCGATAACAACCAAATAAACCAATTTGATCATTGCTCGCTGGCCTTTAGGCGGCCTGGTGTGCCTTACTAGACCGAGAAGACCTGATCATTCAGGGCCACATCGATTGACGGATGTCAATCGCGGCTATCGGGCAAAATTTGAGCTATAGCTTACGATGGGTGACGTTGTGATAATCAAGTGTGATAATTTGGTGGCGTCTGGCGTGTGCCGCATGGTCTAGTGGTTACACACCCGCCTCACACGCCAGTGATCCGGAGTTGATCCCGGGTCCAGTCAGGGAAATGCGCTGCTGACAGGCTCAAGCCAGAGCGAGACTCGAGTCTGGTGTTTCCGGATTTACGTGGACGAGGCCTTGGGTTCGTACCGGAATACGATCAGCGTTGCCAGTAGTGGGTTGTGCTCATTCTTTAAATTTTAAATCCCGAAACAACCAAACAAATCATGAGAAAAGTAACTGATTGCACGAGAATATTCTTAGACAAAGAAAGGACCATTTTCTCGCCTTTAACATTATTGGCTATATGGGGTTTTTTTCTGTTGCATATCCCTTGCAGGACGTTGCAGTCAACACCAGCATTTCCCAGCTGCTGTTGATGTACAAGGCATGTTTTGTGTTCAACGGGTATATGGCGCTGGCACCATATTGGGTAGAACAGTCAGCAGGTGTTAGATAATGTAGCCCAAACCAGGATGACCGCCTTTGCTTCCCAGAACATTTCATGGTGCCCATTTTAGTCGCGTCTCAAGCAAAGACGTCTCCTGTAGTGGGCCAAGAAGCTCGAATGGAGGATGAACGTATTCCCAAAGATCTCCTTTACGGAGAAACTAGCCACAGGGAAGAGGCCAACCGGAAGACCCCAAATGCGATATTAAGGATGTGTGTAATCAAGATATGAAAATCTTTGGCATAGATCCAGACACGTGGGAAAGAGCTGCAACAGACAGATGTTCCTGGAGAAGAGATGTACAAAACGGACTGGTGCTCTCTGACCGCAATCTGATCCAACAAACGGAGGATAAGAGGCACAGGCATAAAATATAGTCATTTACTGCGGGACCTGCCTCGTCTTACAGATGCGGAAACTGTGACAGAGATCGTTACTCTCGCATTGGACTATACAGTCACCAGCGGCGCTGTCAGGTGCCTCCCCATCGACAAAGCTCTATAGTCCTACAGGACTGAAAGAGGCCTACTATTTTAACCGCAGTTGACCTTTCAACTTAGCTCTGTATTTAAATAAACGATGCTTCGATGGAGATTCAAACACAGGAAAACTACCCGGCAGGCAAGATTGCAACAGAACAATGATAATACACAATCACACGCAAGGATATAATGTGGTCGTGGGGAGAAGCAACAAAGTCGGGTGTGTGTACGTAATGTATGTAGACTCCAGGCCAGGTGAACAGTTTGTAGGAACACTTCTTCTTATAGTTAATGCCGGGTTGGGTTAGTATCTGCACACAGCTCTCTGTCTCGTATACTGTTAATCTTCGTACATTCAAAGCAATGTTTTCCCGTGGTAAATTTGAATAACGAAGACACAAACAATAGATTGTAGGATTTATTGCATGGCATATTTCGCTCCATCTCGTCAGATACATACTGCAGAAATCACACAACATAAACTAAGTGATTAGATAAATCCTGCAGCTTAAATATGTCATCTTGAAGAATGTATTTAATCATTTAAGTTTATGTTGTGTTATGTCTGCAGTATGTACCAGACGAGATGTAGCGAAATATACCAGGCAATAAGTCTATTGTTTGTGTCTTTGTTATTCAAAATCTTCTTGTAGTCCATGCCGTGTGGTGATGGTGATCATGTATGTACACAATATTTTATATCGTTTGCTGCCAACGTTTTCTGAAAGCCATGTTCTTTTTGTCAAACTGTCCAGAATTCTCGCCTTGTCTTCTGTCTCCCTCTTTCACTCTCTCTCTCTCTCTCTCTCTCTCTCTCTCTCTCTCTCTCTCTCTCTCTCTCTCTCTCTCTCTCTCTCTCTCTCTCTCTCTCTCTCTCTGTTGGTCTCGCCCTGTTACAACTCCCCTCGAACTTTCCCGTTGTGACGACATACTCCAGATTTCCCCGTCTCCTGACCTGCCCAAAGAATGTGGACTGTCTTCTTGTGATGTGAGTAATCTTCATTGCCTGTTCTATCCATCCAAGACGTTCTCGTCATTTTAATATAAATATCACATTCACCACTACTTATAAATTAATTGGAAATATATTAACTTTGAATAACCAAGACACATCAGTATACTGCTGAATTTATTGTCGGACATATTTCGCTGGATCTTTTCAGGTGCATATTGCAAAATTAACAAAACATAAACTAAAGCAATGCTATACATCTTTCAAGCTTAAATATACTCCATACATATTCTAAATGTAACTTAAATTGTCTACCACGGTAATTTTTAAACTGACTATCGTGTCGTTTTGTTTGCACAAAGTTGGTTGTTCTATATGAATAGCACTGGCTTCTGCCATATTTAAGACTCATCCATTGTATGTATTTAACAGCACACGTATTGCAATCTCTTTCAATCACATTTTGTTAATTAACAAGATAATACTCGTATTCTAGTTGCTCTACCTTGCCAACAAGAATGTCCCAGAAACGCACGAAGAATCAACAATTGTGGATGTCAGTGTGTGGACAGTAACCAGGTCTACAACAGCATCAACAACCAGTGTGGTAGGAACAACTGTCTTCATTTCTATTCCATTGTCTGGCACAACACTAGCAATAAAATAATGTAAACATTGTTTAGAAAATGCATCTTTCATGTGGCAGCAATAACAGTTGTGTTAAGATGAGTTGACTCAAGAACCGACAGCACTCGGGACATTCCCATAAGTGCTTCTTCAACAGCCTGCGAAGAGTCCCAATACTAATAGTATTAGTAGCAGTCAGTTTATGTGACAGTATAATCATTCCTCAGAGTCCTGAGGGTCGGGAAGATCCTCTCTCACTACCTGCTACACCAGTCACTCCAGGCCGTGATGATCTCCGTTCTTCTGCAATAATGCACGCCTCCGAGGTCGATGAACCTTGACGGAGAGCAACCCTACAATAATGCACGCCTCCGAGGTCGATGAACCTAGACGGAGAGCAACCCTACAATAATGCACGCCTCCGAGGTCGATGAACCTAGACGGAGAGCAAACCCTACAATAATGCACGCCTCCGAGGTCGATGAACCTTGACGGAGAGCAACCCTACAATAATGCACGCCTCCGAGGTCGATGAACCTTGACGGAGAGCAACACTACGATAATGCACGCCTCCGAGGTCGATGAACCTAGACGGAGAGCAACCCTACAATAATGCACGCCTCCGAGGTCGATGAACCTTGACGGAGAGCAACCCTACAATAATGCACGCCTCCGAGGTCGATGAACCTAGACGGAGAGCAACCCTACAATAATGCACGCCTCCGAGGTCGATGAACCTTGACGGAGAGCAACCCTACAATAATGCACGCCTCCGAGGTCGATGAACCTTGACGGAGAGCAACCCTACAATAATGCACGCCTCCGAGGTCGATGAACCTAGACGGAGAGCAACCCTACAATAATGCACGCCTCCGAGGTCGATGAACCTAGACGGAGAGCAACCCTACGATAATGCACGCCTCCGAGGTCGATGAACCTAGACGGAGAGCAACCCTACGATAATGCACGCCTCCGAGGTCGATGAACCTTGACGGAGAGCAACCCTACGATAATGCATGCTAGCTGCTATCCAACTGATCACCCATACACATGTTATTGATCACCCATACACATGTTATTGATCACCCATACACATGTTATTGATCACCCATACACATGTTATTCAGAACCCATTTCGTAACCACCACGGAAAGAAATTGGGGTATTTGAACTAAAATGTGCCAGAACAGTCTTCAGAATATCGTGGCCCAAAGAATAAAAACAATACGAGGGGGATTCAAATGAAAACTTTTATTTTTTTTTATTTTTATTTTTATTTTATTTTTATTTTTTTTTTATTATTTTTTTTTTTTTTTGGGGGGGGGGGGGGGGGGGAGAATTATTCTGAAAAAGTGCACAACAATGTATGATGTTTTTATGTAGTCACCACCTCGTTCAATGCAAGTCCTCCAGTGTCGATAAAGTGCTTGGATTCCTGTAGAAAAATCGACTCTGGGATCACTACTCAGTGTGCCCGACCCGGTTGCGAACAGTCTGCCAAAGAAGTCACGCCGTTTTGAAACTTCCTACTCCACTCATACACTTGCTGGACTGACAGCAAATACTTGGCATTTATTCAACGATGAATTTCTATAGGTTTCATCCCTTTATTGATTAAAAAAAAGGATAACTTAACGCTGCTCCTCTTTAGTGCATGTCAAAAGTGGGGCGGCCATCTTTAAACAGTCCTTATGACGAGACCGTGTTCGTCTGAACTGTAAAGTGACATGCTTTATACTCTTGATATCCTTAACAACAATATTGACACGTTACAAGACAATGGCATGGTTATTGTAATTTCTATCACAATTTTAAGGTTTTCACGTGAAGCCGCCTCATAGTACTGGCGTTCACCTTTCTCATAAACCTTGTCTAGTCTTTTTTTTTTTTTTCGCATATCCTTTACAGGACATCGCTGTCAACAGCAGCATCTTTCAGCTGTCTGTTGATTTCTTGGCAAGATTACGCTCAGTAGTTTGCCATTGCTTTCTGAGCGGCCGGCTCAGCTACAGCCGGGACGAACCGCTCCCAGCTCGCTCCCGCTACGAGACTCTGCGTGACAAACGGGATTACGGAGAAAGTGTTGTAACCCCTCAGCCAGAGAGACTTGTCTAGTCTAGAAAACTTAAAAACTCTAACCACAACAAATTTAGTCCCACTCCAGCAAATTCCCAGACATCTCTTGCTTTCGCTCCCTGTGAACTCCAGCGTATAAAGAGTTAGTTGCATGTCTTATAAGGACATCGCAATCAGCCCCAAAGTTTGTTTGCGATTTTCTAGAAAATTTTACCTTCACTGGTTACCATTGCTTTCTAACCGACGCTCATACCATGGCGTAAAACAATGCATGAAGGCCAGATCCAAATCGACGGCGGTCGACTTCGAGTTCGGATTGTGAAATTGCGTTCGCTATCCCTACACCACAGACGCCTATGTAGAACGTTCTACTAATGATACTACAGACAGACGACTCTCAACATTTCACCAGTTTCAATATATATGTTGAGCCTTATGCATTGCTCATGTAAAGTCCCGCCCCATTGTATTTATTGTTAAAACAGTGACTCCTAAATGTAATGAATTGTGCAGAGAATTTTGGCTATTTGATAATCATGATGATGACAATAATAATTATGTAAATTATGATAATCATGATGATGATGATGATGATAATGATGTGAATGATAAGATGATGATAATGGTGCTGATTATAATGATTACAATGTGATGATGATGTTGATTACGATGTTGATAAAGGTGTCACATAATACACCCCACATCTTCTAGAGAGTCAGCCTTGCCCACAAGAATGTCCCAGAAACGCACTGAGAATCAGCAACTGTGGATGTCAGTGTGTGGACAGCAACCAGGTCTACAACAGCATCAACAACCAGTGTGGTAAGCCCAACCTGTTTTCATCTGTTGTAAACAGATAATAAATAGTATATAAACACCAATCCTATGATACCAATGTCAAACTTGGACATTATCCAAATCACGCTTACGGAACATCAACACCTGCGAAATGAGATGCTTGAGAAGAGCTGCCAACTTAACTATCCGAGACCGAATAAGATGTGATATTATCAGACAGTGGTGTCAGGTCTTAGTCAGATACTGACTGAGCTACCGTATGACAGTGGACGGTACTATCTGCCTTCTGTTAGCGCCGAATGTTGGGCGTCTCTTACCAAACTCAGCTCCCCACATTGTACCAACGGCTCCGGGCGGAGGAGCGCAATTTGGGGGTGGGGGGGGGGGGGGGGTACACGCCTTATCCTAGAGCGAGGAAATGCAACCTAAAGACTAAATGTCAAGAGAGGGCAGACCAGGCCATAAGCCTTGGTTGGCAACTGGTCTAGAATCGAAGCTCCGACAGACGGACAGTTAGAGCAGTGCTTTGCTGATCCGGCAGCTTCTGCAGCTTGTCTTGTTCCAGCCGTATCGGTGTTACCTTTCCTCTGGAGTAACGTAGACAGGCCAAGAGAGGGATCATGCTGCATGGGCAACAAATGGTCTCTAAATTCGGCCCAGGCTTTGTGTTATGTAGAGGCATAACTCCAGTTTACAAACTATCTTCTGTCAAGACGGCAAGGTGCCGATCAGTCAGTATCAGATAGCAACTTATGCTACATATTGACAGGCAGAAGATCAAATGGTTTGGCCATCTCGTTAGAAGGAAACACCATCAACTACCACAGCGTTTCCTCTATCACAGATGATCTACTTCGAGACCCAGAAGAAGATGGTTTGACGATATGGGAATAATACCTGGTGCAATGAATTCGGCCTTTTAACCCCGTGTTTCTGTGTGTGTTTCTGTGTGTGTTTCTGTGTGTGTTTCTGTGTGTGTTTCCTCCATATTAGTGTGTTGATCGAATTACTGCTCGGGATTTTGTTTTCTTTGCTTGGCTTTGAACTCAAGCGTAATCCATGCACGTGCAACTACTTCTAGTACACAGAACGTAATTTTGCATGTGGATTAGCTTTTCCTATTACCAGTGTCCCTCGCCATTAGGCGAACCCACCGGAATCAGAGGTACTTGTACTTTACGCCCCCAAGTCAAGGACGAGAGGTTCAACTGTCCGGTGTAGGGGTTGAACCCGCTACCATGGCATTAGCACACCGGAAGTTTAAGAACGAGCGCTCTTACCCATTCGGCCATGCTCGGATGTTGAGATAAGTATTATTTTTAACACAGACGCCACTTACAATTGGTTGCACGATTTATTGTCCCGACGCAATTTCTGTAATAGGTCTGTGATGTGATAGTGCCCTCACATAGTGTATGCCTGAAAGCAAGGAAGTATAGGTGGCTAATCTTTCCTTCATTATGGTAAGCGACGAGCGCATGCGTCCGACCGTTCTCATGACACCACCAGCGCAGTTCGCTATTAACTCCGCCAGCTGCTCAATGTATTGCCTTGTATTTTTCGCTGCATCTCGTCAGGTGCATACTGCAGAATTATATATCATGTGAAATACATTGTTTGTAGCTATTGTCTTTTTTTTTCTGAAGTATTCTTTCGTTTTATCTGCATTTCTTTACCTTTTTTCATTCTTTTTTTCTTAAAATAATAAATATATGAGACGCGTGGTGTTAAATTTATATATATATATATGAGACTGGGAGAGTTAAAGTAATAACTATATGGGACTTTTGGCGTTAAAGTAATAACTATATGGGACTTTTGGCGTTAAAGTAATAACTATATGAGACTGTTGGAGTTAAAGTAATAACTACATGAGACTGTTGGAGTTAAAGTAATAACTATATGAGACTGTTGGAGTGAAAGTAATAACTATATGAGACTGTTGGAGTTAAAGTAATAACTATATGAGACTTGGAGTTAAAGTAATAACTACATGAGACTGTTGGAGTTAAAGTAATAACTATATGAGACTGTTGGAGTGAAAGTAATAACTATATGAGACTGTTGGAGTTAAAGTAATAACAACGAGTATATGAGACTGCTGGAGTTAAGTAAAAACTATATGAGATTGTGGGAATCAAAGTAATAACTACATGAGACTGTTGGAGTTAAAGTAATAACTATATGAGACTGTTGGAGTGAAAGTAATAACTATATGAGACTGTTGGAGTTAAAGTAATAACATCGAGTATATGAGACTGCTGGAGTTAAGTAAAAACTATATGAGACTGTGGGAATCAAAGTAATAACTATGTGAGACTGTGAGTTAAAATAATGACTATCTGAAATTCAATGATAATTATTTGAGACTGAATGATAACAATCTGTGAATGTAGTAGATAAAGTAATAATTATCTTATAGTGAACTAATTAAAGTATTATCTACCTGAAACTGAAGGTATAGCCACAGTTGAGACTGTAGTATATAAAGTGATATAGTTCAGGCATTTCAGGCATTTAAAATAACTATCTGACATTTAAAAGGTTACAGTAACAGTTCAATTCAGGCAGAGTGAGGCACAGTGACAACTATGTGGGATTGTATGAATAAAGAAAATGAAAAACAATCAAATACAGCGATTCTAGAAAAACTGGGAACGAAAAGAGGGTTGATGAAAGAAAGAAAGAAGAAGCAAGTTAAATATTTCGGCCTTGTTAAAAGACATAGCACTGTTTTAAAAACCTTACTGGAAGGCAAGCTAGCAAGAGGTAGACAACGATACAAGTGGGAAGATAACATCAATAGATGGACGAACAGCAACTGTCAGGACGAGAGCCAGACAGTGTTGGAAATCCATTGCAGCCAATCTTCATTGTAATTAATGATGAATAAAGACATTGATAGCGTTTTTTGGTCATATATATCGTGACTGAGCAAGATAAACATGAGATGTTTAAATGATTGTCTTTGTTGTCTATCAGTGGTTTCAGTCTGTTCGCGAGAGTGTCCGAGCAATGCCCTGAGAGTTGGTAACTGCGACTGTCTGTGTCTCAACAGCACTCATGTGTACAACGTCAACACCAACCTATGTGGTGAGTGCAGCAGGTATTTCCGTTTCTGTGTTGCGAATGTGGTGAGTGCAGCGGGTATTTCCGTTTCTGTGTTGCGAATGTGGTGAGTGCAGCGGATATTTCCGTTTCTGTGTTGCGAATGTGGTGAGTGCAGCGGCTATTTACGTTTCTGTGTTGTTAATGTTTTTTTCCCGTTAGAGTTGTAGATTACAATAAGGAGACTGGGTAGAGTAGTGGACAGACACTCACTTTCCGATCGGGTGGACATTGGGGAATCCGAATTTTTTAAAGAAAATTTGACTTGGTCTCCAAGAGGGGCGAATTCAACAAATTTCCTAGCGGCATGAGCGCTGCTCTTGCCTTTGTATTCTTACTTTTATATCTCTAGAGCAGTGGTTCTCAGCCGGAGGGGGGGGGGGGGAATTTTTAGGGTTTCCAGGGGGAGGGGGGATTAAGACCAGATTGGCAGACTCAAACTGGCTTCAGGGCCATATAAAACGTGATCGTTCCCCTTTCTTGAAGTGTGTGTTTGTGTGTTGTGTGTGTGTGTGTGTGTGTGTGAGAGAGAGAGAGAGAGAGAGAGAGAGAGAGAGAGAGAGAGAGAGAGAGAGAGAGAGAGAATTCCCAGTGTCTTTCGACATCAGGCGAATCCACTCCCTCCGACTTCTGAAGTACCTGTAATTTACGTCCCACAATCAATGATTGAGAAGTCAACATTTAAGACCAGCTGGCCGGTGTAGGGGTTGAACCCGCTCCTCGGCATCAGCACATTGGAAGTTTAAAAACGAGCTCTCTTATCCATTCGGACACACTGACCTCTGGTCAATGACTTGATGAGCCTGACATTATAACGCCCGTTAGACAGTTATGGTGGCAAGTAGATGCTGACTTTCTCTTCATCGTGAACTGTTGTCTGTTTCTCCTACTGTACCTGGCACCTTACCGACTTGACAGACGATAGTTTGTCCCATTGTGCTTCAAAAGGCATAATCACTACAACCCATGGCGAAATTAGACCAATTCGCGCGGTAAATGTTCGTCCACAATGGATGCATGTGAACACATGGTCATTTTCACAATCATGCACAATCTGACCTCTCATGGGCCCAATATCTGACATATCTGCAATTATTTTCTTCTTAGTCTGTGTTCCATTTCTGATCTTTGCTCTCCATACATCGCGATCAGCAGCGACTTGCTCCCAAGGTGCAATGTTTATGCCAGTATCAATCATGCCCCGCTTATACACATCTTTGCGCCGTGGTAGAGGCCGACCCATAGAACTTTTACCTACAACCAAAAAGACGCTCTTTGGTATTCTACCATCAACCATCCTTATAATATGTCCTATTCATCTATGTCTACGAAGACTGATCATGGAATAAACCGTCACACAATCCGATCTTTCCAATGCTTCAATATTTGTGATTTTATCTTGCTACTTAATACCAAGTTTCCTTCGCAGACACCGCATACGAAAGCTGTTTAAAAACTTTTCTCTTGGTGTGAGTAAGGTGGCCAGGCTTCACTGCCATAAAGAAGAGTGCTAAGTACGCACGCTTGATAAACTGCTTGTATTAGTTAGTTTTACATGAGTTATTGTACCTTATAATTACACTGTAGTGTCTGCGACTGGATAATCTAAACCGTAAATCTCTTTCCGGTGTGCTCAGAATCAGTTCAAAGACAATGCTCCAGGACTGAGTTCGCCTGCGAGAACAACCAGGTGGCCTTCAAAGATTGCAACGACGACTGTTTCTGCGCATGCTCATCGGGATTTGCCGGAATCAGGTGTGAGATCCGATTGCAAGGTAAACATCATCATTATGCTGCTTGCTCTTAACACAACACAACACTTATCACAGCCTTTGTGAACAACTCTCCACCTTACTAAACTTCCCCTATCTTATATATCATCATCATCATTGTCTTGCCGACTGGCATGAACGATCATGTTTCTTCATATTTTGCGGTCTCAACAGCATGTATGAATTCAGATCCCGGCACCCTTCTGCGACAAAAGAATATGTTATTGCTGTTATCGATCGAACATCTCTCTTGTCACAAATAACTGTAGCTGTCACAAAATTGTTCTAGTGTTTACTTTCTCATGTGGCCAGCAAATGTCTACTGCATCTTCTACTTTCGTGATTACCAGCAGCCGTGAATGCCTTGTTATTCTAGGTGAAACATGTACAAAGTTATGTGCACGTGTTTTACAGGACGTTGCGAGCAACCCCGACATTTTTTGGCTGATTGTGATTGACCAAGCAATGTTTGTTCAGTAGTTTGTCATAGCTTTCTGAACGGTCGACACCTCATACCATAGATATCAACGCACAGCAGTCTGCTTCCATACCGGCGGCAGTTGATTTCGAACCCTTCACGCTATAAATCGAGCCCGCTTAATCGCTTAATATATTGATGAATAGCACGCTTCTGATGCAAGGTAAAGAATTTATATACCTTGAAAGTGTGATCACAGAAGATGACAAAAAGTACAGAATAATCGAAATCAGATATAAAAAAAAAAAAATACCTAGGACGCTGATATATATTATCATCTATCAACCATACTGAAACATCCAAACATACTTGTCTCCGTTAAACGACAGATAATAAATAACATATTCACCCCAACCCTATGCTACCAGTGTCAGACTTGGACATTATCCACATTGTATTTAGGTAAAATCAACACCTGTGAGATAAAATGCTTGAGAAGAGCTGCTGACTTAAGTATCCAAGACTGAGTTAGAAATGATGTTATCAGGCAGACAGCGAGATCAACACTTGTGAAATACTGAACAATACTGAAAGGGCAGAAGGTCAAATGGTTTGGCCATTTCGTTAGAATGCACGACCAACACAGACCAGCACTGGCACTAGATTTGTTACGAGAGCAAGAGGACGTCCGAGAAGAAAATGGATTGACGACATCAACGACATTGTACAGTCACGCAGAGTGACAATGTCCAGTCCCACCCATCGGGCGTTGGAAGGACAAGTATTCCTCCCCACTTAGCTAAATGGTAATAGTGGAAGTTGATGATGTTTGTCTCTCTAATAATATGGATTGTTTATGTTCACAACTGTCATTTGACAATGTGTTTTACCTATGTGAATGTAACATGCACAATCGATCATTAATGTACGAAAGATGAGTGATTAAAAGGACCGAATGTAAGACGGGCCTGCGTGCCCAGTTTGTGACACTTTGAAAAATAAAGTTTAGTTTATTCGTTCTACCTATCTATTCCGCAGCGGAACTGTGCAACGACTGTTACTATGACAACGGGCATTACCACGCAGGAGTGGTTGGCTACTGCGACCTGTACGTCAGCTGTGTCCCCGTAAACCTTCAGGCCAACAGCACAGCAAGGCCCACCTCCTTTGTGCCTTACATCATGTCCTGCCCGCCAGGTACCTTCTACATCACCAGGCCCGATGGGTGGAAGGGGTGCGACTATCTGAGCAATGGACGATGTGCTCAAGGTAAGTGCTAGATAGGATAGTATGAAAGAAGCAAATCTCATGTGCTCAGAGTAGGTATGGGTGGATCTCGTGTGCTCAATGTAGATATGGGTGGATTTCGTGTGCTCTGTGTAGTATAGGTGAATCTCGCATGGGCAGTTTAGGTATAGGTGGATCTCGTGTGGGCAGTTTAGTATAGGTGGATCTCGTGTGCTCTGTGTAATATAGGTGAATCTCGCATGGGCAGTTTATGTATAGGTGAATCTCGTGTGGGCAGTTTAGTATAGGTGGATCTCGTGTGCTCTGTGTAATATAGGTGGATCTCGTGTGCTCTGTGTAATATAGGTGGATCTCGTGTGCTCTGTGTAATATAGGTGGATCTCGTGTGCTCTGAGTAGTATAGGTATAGTTGAATCTAGTGTGGGCAGCTTAGTATAGGTGGATCTCGTGTGCTCTGTGTAATATAGGTGGATCTCGTGTGCTCTGAGTAGTATAGGTATAGTTGAATCTAGTGTGGGCAGCTTAGTATAGGTGGATCTCGTGTGCTCTGTGTAGTATAGGTGAATCTCGTATGAACAGTATAGGTATAGGTGAATCTCGTAGGGACAGTATAGATAGGTATAGGTGAATCTCGTGTGGACAGTGTAGGTATAGGTGAATCTCTTGTGTTCGGTGTAGGTTTAGGTGAATCTAGTGTGTTCAGTTTAGGTTTAGGTGAATCTCTTGTGGGCAGTTTAGGCATGGTTGGATCTTATGTGATTACTGTACATATAGGTAGATCTTGCCTGCTACTGCCACTACTACTACCACCACCACCACAACCACCACCACTACTACTACTACTACTACTACTACTACTACTACTACTACTACTACTACTACTACTACTACTACTATTACTACTACTACTACTACTACTACTACTAGCACTACCACCACCACTACTACTACTACTACTACTACTACTATTGCTACTTCCAGTCTTGCTGTTGCTACTACTACTACTACTACCACCACAACCACGACTACTGCTACCACAACCACTATCACTACTTATACTACTACTACTACTACTACTCCTACTACTACTACTACTACTACTATTACTACTACTACTACTACTACTACTACAACATTGGCTAAGATTCGCCTGGATTGACCATGTTGTTTTCACATGTTTTCAGTATTTTATTGGCAAAAGTCTCCAAACCCAGTACCCAAGTTGAGTAGCACAATGTAGACTGATACCGTCGGATCCCCTTTACAATGTATGGCAGCTGCTATGACAAACCTTTCTTCACTCTAATTCAGATCAGTGTGAGTCGCTACCAACCGGGGCTAGGTACGCTGATAACGCTGCCTGTCAATCTTACTGGCAATGCGGGTCAGACAGAAGGCTAGCTTCCAAGCTTTGCTGCCCAGCGGGCCAGAGGTTTGACTGGAGGACCTCCCAGTGTCTGGTCGACAGCAACTGTCCAGCATCGTGTGCCAGAAACAGGACAGGCAGATGCACTGATGACAACAGCGGAACTGGTAGTAAGTACGGACAATTTCCATCTAAACATTTAAACTAGGACAGCAAGAAAAATTGAGTTGGAAATAAGAATTATTTGACATTTAATCATCCAATATTGTTCAATTTTCGTAACACATGTTTTATGACTGATGAACATGTCAACACGTTTAACAGTTCTTCTTCTCTTTACCGTTATAATGCGCTTACTTCTTATCATCCTCATCATCACAGCATTCTTCTTCTAATTCTTCCCTTCTACTCCTGCAAAATCTACTCCTGCAAAATCTACTCCTGCTACAACTCATACTATTACTACTACTATTAATGTAACTATTAATACTACTATGGCTACTAGTAGTACTACCGTTGCTACTGCTGAAATGTTAAATAACAAGAGAGGTATACCTTTAGTTACTCCAAAACACAGATTAGCGAGATAGGGAGAATATTTTCAAGAACTACATAACCACACGCAAAACAAAGTATAAGCCCAAAATGTGTGCCTAAAAGTTGCAAACAACAAGAACCAAATTTCACACTAGCAGAATATCAAATCTGTTACGCAGGAACATCCTTAAAAGAAATCAACCGGTTCAGATGGAATAGCCACAAAATAGATTCAGACTTGTGGGGAAAAGGCATTAAATGGCTAGCTCTGGTAATATGGCCTGGGAAGACAGAAAAATCCCAGAAGACGGATAATAAGCAGTAATAGTACCAATATAGAAAACGAAAGGCAGCGCGAGAGATTGTGAAATCTACAGAGGTATATCACTCTGGAGCCACATGGGGAAAATAAACGCTAAAATATTGGGAAAATAGTCAGGCCTATAGGAGAACAACAGTTAAGCAAAGTACAGTCTGATGTTATAAAAGGGGAAAGAAAATCAAAAAGACACCGATACAATACTGTCACACGTCGCTCTTGATGATAATATCAATGTTCTTGATGATCTTTGCTTGATATTGTCGTGTGATGGTCGTTGTCTAGGTAACGATGTTCATGGTGTGTCAATTGAGATATCTAACTGTCTCTTAATCCAACTCACCCCAGAAATGCACCTTCACCAGTCATGAAACAAGATTGAGTTGGCGCACATAATCATTTATTCCAGAAATAAGACGGACAGACGGAACATGTTTATACATCCAGAAATAATGTAATCCATAGAATATAAATATCCTCCTCACAATTTAACCAGCACACATCAATGCCTTCTCAAGCCTGCTTCATATCAAATCCACAAGACATTTAGTCCAGCTACTATCCACGGCTGGATCTCCTACAATACAACCCACACATTGGGTCGGAGCCACTGCTCAACTATGCAACCCACTCTGGGTTTTTGCCCTCACTCCCTATAGAACCCACTCTGGTTCAGGCCTGTCTTCACAACTCGGAGAACAACACAACACGGAGATCTCTAACTCCGCTTCTCCTTAGAATACCGACCAGCTCAGCATTTACACATCAACTGTCTTGAAGTCCCTTGACTTCACACAAAACTAAACTGTCCTTCCCCCATCCCCCTGGGAGATTTTCTCTACCCTCACTATTTTATTTCTCAGGACTGGCTGTTTTCCCCATAGCCAGGTCAGTCACTTTACTGTCTCCCACTTTCATCTCCATTCTTTCTCATGCCCGGTCACTCAACTCAATGTCAATGACCCAGGCTTATGTCAAATACAACGTTACAAACTACAGATGAGTCACTTAACTTTAACATTCTGGGATTTAAAAACAAAATTAGGCTGTTGTTGTTGTTGTTGTTTTGTTTTTGTTTTTGTTTTTTTGTTTGTTTTTTTTTTTGGGGGGGGGGGGGGGGTTGAGTTTTGTACCCTAAGAATTCTTTGTCATCAAGTTGAGGGAAAAACGTTCTTAACAACTATATTGGTCTAATCCTGATGCACGGAACGCATCACGGACAACTATCAGACAAGTGAAGAATTATGTGGAGGATGCGGAGATGTGATTTGATACGGTAATGATGAGAACACCGCGGACGGACGGACAAGGCAATGTAGATAACAGAAGTTAACTCACAAAGAGAGTTGTGTATTCTCATCAGAAAGAGGTCGTCCCCATTCTTTGGGCATGTCATGAGAGGGGGAAAGCTGGAGTATGTCGTCCCAACGAGGAGGTTGGTGATTAAGGAGGAGTCCAAGAGAGAAGATGTTGCACCTGCTTGACATCACAGCGTAGAGGAACATCAGTATCAGATATTGCTGGCAACACACGAAACAGAAGGCTTTGAACAGGCGTAATTACCGGCGACGCACAGCATGGACCATAAGGAGAAGCCCATAGGATTTAGACTTTTCCAGAACCCACTCTTGACACGCTAAGTAACTTTATAAAGTCATTTTCATTTAGTTCTATCGGGGTTATTTTATTTAACCTTTCAGCCGATGCAGCCATTAGCAAATTACAAATAACTTAGCTATTTTTGAATTATGTATATGTGTGTGTGTGTGCGTGCGCGCGCGCGGGCGTGCTGACGAAGGTCTTCTGGCCGCGTCTTCCATTCTGTCATTTGTAAATGTCTTCTCGTAAAGCTGACCAGTTCCACTTTCCGTTGTTCTTGATTTACACATAGAATGTGTACAGCTTTACTGCAATTAAATTTATTTCATGACACAAATCATAACCACGTTTCGTCCGCGTCAGGTGACTGCCCATTCGACGTCAACCCAAACGATCCCAACGAGTACTTCTACAAGCAAAGACCTACAGATCGTCTCCGCTGCCAGGCCACAGACATCATGAATCTGACTTTGTGTCTCTGTGACAAAAACCCCAATGTTAGACCTTCCCGTAAGTGACTCCTTTGAAAAATACTATTCCTCTCATATTGCTTGCTGGAATTCATCATCATCATCATCATCATCATCATCATCATCATCATCATCATCATCATCATCGTCATAATCATCATCATCGTCATTATCAAGTTCTATGCCAGCTGGCGTAGGCGTTCATGTCTCTCCACAAATCTCGGTCTTTAGTGTTCTGGGTCAACTCTGCTGATGATATTCCTCCATGCCACTGTCTCTATCCATCCAGCATCATTTCTCTTGGTCGGCCTCGGCTTTTCTTACCCCTGATCATTCCAGTCGTCACGATGTTCACCAATGAATCTTTTCTCATCTTATGAACAAAGAAAGTCGGTTGTCTCTTTCTTATTGTTGTATATAATGTTCTAGTTTCATTAGCTTCTTTCGGGAAATCGTTGTTAGTTGCTCTGCCAGTCCAAGGAATTCGCAATAATCGTCTCAGGAACATCTATGTTGCCTCGAAATTCTTCTTAATTTGTTAATTTACATTCCAAGATTGACTACCATACAGCAAAACAGTTTCTGTATAGCACTTCAGCCCTTTCTTTCTTATATTCAATGATAGTGACTTATTGCATAAGATACTTTTCATTTTCTGAAATGCAGCTTTTGCTTGCCATTTTCTGCTGTTAATCTCTGTTGTGCATCTTCCATCTGATGTTACAAATGCCCCTAAGTATATAAAATTATCCACTTGTTTAAGAATGTTCCCTTCGTCTTCTTCTTCTACTTTCATCGGGAGTATTTTTTTTTCCCAGATGTAATTGTGTTGTGCCTGTTTACAGCAGAGCTGCGATACTTAAGCCGTTCGGCCGACACATCCGGCTTCTGCGGGCATTTGTTGACCGGGTTAACCTTCCCGGGTGACTGTTCCCTTCTATTTCCATTTCACATTTTGGTGTCACCGTTTTCTTTGATATCACCATTGTTACAGTTTTCTTGATAATCAGCTGGAATTAGGCCAACTGTGATGTGAGTAACAGGTTTACGAGGTCGCCCCTATGTTACTGGGACCCCAGAGGGAAAGTAAAGCATAGTAACACTGTAATATATTGTGCAGGTCGTAGAAGGCGACTAAGGAGGGTTGGTGAAACTAAGAACAAATCGGGATAAAAGGTGAGAGGACGACCCAGGAACCGTTGGCTAGATGGAGTAAAAGAGACATCGAAGAAATCAAATATGACGTTAGTACAAGCAACAAGACAAGGGAAACAGAAAATTACATCTGTCTCTTCTTTCTGCCACATTACACGGCAATTTCAGTATGAAAAGGAAAGAAAGAAAGAAAGAAAGAAAGAAAGAAGATACGTGTGTAATACCGATGCCACCCCATGTTATAAATGTTATTTGTTAAAGCAACTTCCAGAACATTTTCTTTCCTAATTGTATCTCAAGCCTGCCTGCCTGTAGTCAACATGACCTTTGACCAGCCGTCCAGCAATGTCGAGGTCAACGTACCGCGGATTTCAATCGGTAGTGGAATTGCTGCTAATTTCAATGTAAGAAAACTATACACGTGTTATTTCTCCTCCTCATTTCTTCTTCTTCTTCTTCTTCTTCTTCTTCTTCTTCTTCTTCTTCTTCTTCTTCTTCTTCTTCTTCTTTCTTTCTTTCTTTCTTTCTTTCTTTCTTTCTTATTCTTTCCATTGTCTGCCTGATAACGTTATTTCTTACTGGGTCTCGAATAGTTAAGTTGGCAAATTTTAAGTAAAGATCTTTTATGCGCTCTTCCCAATGCTCTTTATAAGTTGGTATTTATGTCTCTTTTCTCTGAGGCTGTTCTTGATTCGATCACTCCATCTTTTACATGATATTCACCTTTCTCTGAATATAGTTAATGATGCTGTTCTGTTTATCTCGCTTGAACTTAGTTCTCGTTAAATTACCTCTCCTGGTTTCGTCTTAAACATCTCTGTGTAGACAGTTAAATCTTGCCGGAATTATCGTAGCCAACCCAAGCCTTTCATGATGTTTGTGATTTCTTGGCAAGGTTACGTTTAGTAGGTTGCCATTGCTTTCTGATTTATTGCATGGCAGGTACATAGTAAAGAAATTGCACAACATAAACTAAAGTAATTAGATAAATCCTTCTATCTGAAAAACACAACACACACATTCACACAAAACTTGAATTTCTACCACGGTAATGTCTGACTATTACGTCTTTCTGTTTTCACAGAGCTGGTTTCTGTAAATGAATGGCGATTGATCCTGCCAGCTTTAAAATGCGACTATTTTGTGTGTTAAAATTGTTATTATTGCCCATTGACCATTTGTATTATTGTGGTAACGCGATCCAACAATGCAATGATCTTCTCATGCAGGGAACCGATGACGTATTTCTGAAGATGTTTGCTGGATCGGGATTTTGGACCAATTATTTCCAGATCAACCTGCGTCTGTACTTACCAGGACCGGTCAGCAGTGGACAGAGGATAGCTGTGGTCACTAACGCCGACTGTCTGACAGTGGAGTCCGTGTCCATTACCATGGACAACGCCAATTTCTATTTTACGGTCAGTAGGTCTGTCTGTCTGTCTGTCTGTCTGTCTGTCTGTCTGTCTGTCTGTCTGTCTGTCTGTCTGTCTGTCTGTTTTAACGACTGTGCAGTTTGTGAAAATATTGCCGTTTCAAGTTTTGTATTTACCAATTATGTTGCGTGAACTCCACCGAGGGCGAATACAAAACTTGGACAGGCAATATTTTCAAACACTGCACAGTCAGTAAAAATACAGCGTATATCTATGTATGTGTGGGTGGGTCGGTCTGCACACAATTATTATATATTGTTGCACATCAATACTGACTTGTGACACTGTTTTCATTTGCTCACTTTGAACTTCAGCGCAGAGCACAGAGCTGCCACTAGCGGTGAGTGACCTGGGCTGAATTTTGCCGAGGGTTAACTTTCTCTATTACCAGTGTCCCTCGCCATTAACTTAATACCGATATCGTGTGTTCCTTTCTCTACAGGTTTACCAGATAGGATTCAACCTGCCAGCTGTGATCGTCATCCCCTACGCCGGTCGGGCAGATAGAGTATGTCAGTTTCTTTTATCTGTTAGAATGTTACTACTACTACTGCTACAAATACTGCTACTACTACGGCTACAGCTACTGCTACTACTATGGCTACAGCTACTACTACTACTACTACTACTACGCCTACAGCTACTATTACTACTACTACTACTACCACCACCACCACCACTACTACTACTACTGCTAATACTACTACCACCACCACTACTACTACTGCTACTACTAATACCACCACCACTACTACTACTATCATCACTACCACCACCACTACTACTACCACCACCAAACTGCTGCCATCACTACCACCACCACTACTTCTTCTACTACTACCACTACTTCTTCTACTACTAATACTACTACTACTACTACCACCATCACCACCACTACTACTACTACTACTACTACACTACTACTACTACTACTACTACACTACTACTACTACTACTACTACTACTACTACTACTACTACTACTACTACTACTACTACTACTACTACTACTACTGTCAACATAACTGTTACTACTCGCAGAACTACAAATATTTTAGGAAGTGTCTATTCGTAGGGCCCTGCGAATAAACAAAGCGTCTATTCGCAGGGCCCTGCGAATAGACTCTCCCAATATTTTATTATAACAAAATAATACAATAAAATCTTCGCCGTAATCATGACGTTTTCTGCTCGCCAACAGGACGGTTGGTACTCGCTGACACTCATCTATAGAAAAGTTGGAGAAGTGTTCTTTTTCTCCGGAACTGTTGGCGACTACACGGAAATGTACAGAGGAACCGTGCCCCTCACAAGTAAGTCTAGCAGAAGATGGGATACCCTAGATGTGTGATATTTACACATCGCGTGACAAGTCTCTATTTTAAAATTGTTAGCTAGTTGCAGAATAGAGCAGAAATGTGCAGTCAACGGAAAAGATTAGACAAGAAGATATAAAGACATACAATTATTAAGAGAATAAAGAAAAGATAGATGTAAAATATCAGGAAGATGAGAAAAATATAGCGGCGATTGAGATAGTTAAGAACAGAGTAATGGATGAAAAGATAAGCAAAGTAGAGTAGAAGGAGGAATAAACAAAGGAGGTGGATGAGAAGGACGGAAAAGAAGAAAGGCGAAAAGAAGAGGAGACGGGCGTGTAGAAGAAGAATAGTAAATAGAAGAAGAGGAAGATGAGGAGGAGGTGGTAGAGGAGATTGTGGAGAATTAGCTGTGGTGGTGGAGGTGGTAGTGTGATGGTGAAGATGGTGGTATTAGAGGAAGTGGGATGGAGAGGGGGTGGTTGTAGGGGAGGTGATGGTGGTGTGACGGAGGAGGAGGTGGAGAACATGGAGGAGGAGGAGTTGGAGTATGTGTTGGTGATGATGGTGGAAGCGGTTGTGGAGAAGGAAAAAGTGGTGGTGGTGGGGAGGTTGGGGTGAAGGCGGCAGAGGAGATGGTGTGGAGGAAGTGAGATGGAAGAGATGAAGGAGGATAAAGAAAAATAAGAGAAGAAGATGGGGAAAAGGGGGGGGGGGGGTGAAGAAATATGCGTGAAATTATGGGAATATAAAGAAAGAGGAAAACTTGGTAAGAGAAAGTGGAAACATGAAAGAAGAAATAAAAGGGAAGTTTAAAAAGCTAGTTTCATATCCTTTACATGACGCCTCAGTTAACACCTAGCATTTTTGCCAGTGCCTATGATTTATTGGCAAGTTTACGTTCAGTAGTTTGCCATTGCGTTATGAATGACCGGCACTCATACCATATTATACCATTTTATAGGAAACCAAAGCAAAACGGCCTGCTTCTAAATCGCCCACACTTGTGTTTGGAACGAGGTTTGCGGGACTGTGAATTGTATTCGTTACACCTTCGCCACATAGCCGGCTAGGGAAGAGGTGAATGTGAAAGAGAGAAACTGGAAAGAGACAAGAAATAAAATGATGGGAGATTGTGTTAATAGCTTGTTTATAAAACCATGTTGAGATTGTAGTATTTTTCAATGTTGGGATGTTCGTAGACTTTGGTCAATTAGTATTATTATTTAACTTGATGTGTGTTATACAATTACAGCAAACATTGATCTCAGGACGTGCTCACTTCATCTGGGTCAAGGCTACAATTACGCAGGTCTGGTTGGATATGTAGATGATGTGAGTAGTAAAATTGTCATCATCATGTTCCACTTTTGCCGTCATGCGAGTAATAGTTGACGTTACAGTGTCCGATGGGCGGTATTGGATAGTGTCATTCTTTGTGATTGTACAATGTCTTTTATGTCGTCAATCCATGTCTTCTCGGGCGTCCTCTTGCTCTCGTAGCGTATCTTTTTGTTGTAGCGCTTCTTCTTTTACTTAATCTTCTTTTTTCTTCTCCATAATCTACTGTTTTAGTAGTCGCCTCTACTGGGGAGTGCTCTGGGCTGTTTTTGGCGTGTGGATTAGCTTTCTCAGTGAGCCAGTCTCCCTGGCCAAGGGGTTAACGACGTTGTTTCTAATCCCGTATATACACGTGGGGAAAACAGCTGCGCGAGATTCGGCAGCAGATCGCTCCGCCCTGGTAACTTACGGGGGTATGTGAGCCGGTAGTTCAGAAAGCAATGACAAACTACTGAACATAAAACTTGCCTAGTACATCAACAGCAGCTGAAAAATGCTTGTGTTGACTGCAACGTCCTGTAAGGGATATGCAACATTTAAAAAAAATTACCAGGGCCCCTCGTCAACAGGGGAGCCACTGCGACTTCTGAGGTACTTGTACTTTACGTTCCGAAGTTAAGGACGAGAAATCAATATTTTAGTCCAGCTGACCAGTGTAAGTTGTTAAACACACTACCTCTGCATCAACACACCGGGAGTTTATGAGCGATAGCTCTTATCCTTTCGGACATTAAGCTTCAGGGAGAGAGAAAGGTACAGCTATATATCTGAGGTATCCTTACTTGAGATGGATATAACAGAAATTGAACCAGATTTTGAACAACCCCAAAAAGTTAGTTGCATATCCTTTACAGGACGTCGCAGTCAACCCCAGTATTTTTGTTTTGGCTGTTTAGGATTTCTTGGCAAATTTACGTTCAATAGTTTGCCATTGATTTCTGAACTATCGGCACTTAAACCATTATATGAAAACCAGTGCAAGGCTGTCTGCTTCCAAATCGTCCACTGTTGTGTTTCGAACGCGGTATGAGGAATTGCGAATTGATACAAAGGAGATATTGAAGACACTGGACTTTGACTTTGACAAGCTTTCACGCCTCCAGGCCACACGGTGTAGCGCCAGCCTTGTTGGAAAGGCTCCACCAGCTGCTTGAGAACATAAAATGTTAACAGTGTAACAAATGCAGTGATACTGCATGACATTTGTGAATAAAGTTTCTGTAAGAGATTCGGTGCTGAACAATTAGTAGATTATGATCAAACACATGGTATACAATCAAATTAACTTGAAATTACGGAAGATACGACGAAACAAAACAAATAACACGATGACCCTAGTGTGGCGATATATCGTCCTTTTGTTCAAACATGAGGATACATGTGATGTGGCGATATATTATCCTTCACCATTGAATCAGTTAACCAAGTGTCCACAAACAAACAACGCGTGCCTGCTGACCCAGTGGTCATGTGTTTGAAGTTACCTCGTCAGATTTTTACAATTGATCTGTGCTCTCAGCTCATCCCAGACTAAACTGGGAACCATCAAATGTCTTGCGAAGTGAAGGTTGACAGTGGGAAATTGACCATATATACGCTCTGTAATTACTTTACCTTTACAGTTGCTATACTAATATTGGCTATAATTGTTTCCTAATGTTCGTTTACAATTTACGTACTAATAATGGTTATACGTATTCTTTAATTACTTTAATGCTTCTATACTAATATTGGCTATATGAGTTCTTTAATTACTTTTAAATTTGTTACACTAATATTGGCTATAAGAGTTCTTTAATTAATTTTTGGTTATGCATGTTCTTTAATTGCTTGTAAGGTTTCTATACTAATATTGGATATTTTAAAATCTCATTTTCGTGCACAGTTTCAAGTGTGGAGATGTGATCCGCGACAATGAGGACTTGGCTGAAGTACCAAATAAAACGTGTAATGACAAAAAAGCTTCCATCGTTCCTGACAGTGATACCAATCATCTGCTTACTTAATTTGTTCTGAATTATTATTACACAAGCTTTGATGTTTTAACACAGCAATAAACTGTACATTCACTGAATATACCTTGTTGTTCTTTGCTTACATTTATTTCTGACAACATATACGTTTGGTTATCTCAACTGCTTTTTTAGATGCAAAACCACATCTCCTTGGAGGACGCATCCTACCTGGGCATCAGCACACGGGAAGACTAAGTGCGAAAAATCTCATCTATAGGTCATGCTAACCTCTGTTGCAGGTGATGAAACATGTGCATCATTTTGAGCCTGAGATGAAAATGCCATCCAGTCACCAACAAGGAAGAAATTTAAGACAACTTGTGTGCATGATTGATTCAGCCCCTTGTGTGAATTGTTAATTTATGCCTTGTGTGAATTACTGATTTAACTGTTGTGAATGATTGATTCAACCCTTGTGTGAATGACTGATTCAATCCTTTTGTGAATGAGTGATTCAACTCTTGTGTGAATGATTGGTTCAATCCTTTTGTGAATGATTAATTGGAGGTTGATGGATTACAGACAAGATGGCCAACTTCATTGCACCCGGTTCTACCTCGCTTGATCTTCTTTCCGTAGAGCAACCTGCCAAAAGTCATCGCAGAGAGCACAAACTCCGTAGTTCTAGTAATGCACCCCAAGGAATCGCTATGGAAACTGCATGAGTGAAGCAAATGGAGGATTCAAAATACAAACCCATGACCGCTAAACTGTATACACATGTTGTGACTGTAACTGATTCACAAAGCATGCTGACAAATGTGAAGACTGGCATGCTTCATGCTGAATGGCTTGCATCAATTCAGAGATTGCGGGTTGTGGGCATTCGCTGGAAATGAACAGGCAGGCAGATTGGCTGGTGCCACATCATTAAGGGGTGATTTGATGCATGATAAGACAGATGTGGTGAAGACCCTCTCGGAGCATGAGAATAATGCAGAAGAACAGACAGACTGTCATGGTCTAGAGAGAATACAGCAGTAAGGGGTTATCAGAGGATCTGGTCGAGAGTCGTCACTCAGAGGTAAAGCAAGACGGACATATAAACAGATTGCAATGGGCACCTTTAGTGTTACAACTCTTCGCTGGCTGTTGAAAATGAGGAATGAGAGCTTATGGGAATGCCCAGAGTGCAATGATGTCAGTTCTTGACTCAGCTCAACCCATGACCACCTTGCCAGAGACACTCCCCCCTCATGATGATTGATTCAACCTGTGTGAATGATTGATTTTACTCCTGTCTGATTGATTGATTCTATTCCTCTTTGATTGATTCTACACCTGTTTTAGTGACTGATTGTACCATTTTCATACCCAGATGAAAAATTCAGCAATAGGACAACAAAACAAACATATCACATTACCACAATCAGACATAAACAAAGGCTGAATTATCATGTTTTATGAACTACAGACAGGGGATATTGATGCATGTAAATCCACCTCTATCAGACATAGAGACAAAGACTGAAATATCACATGTTTTATGAACTAAAGATACGAGATGTTGAAGAATGTACACCCACCACTATCAGACATAGACTGAAATATCACATGTTTTATGAACTAAAGATACAAGATGCTGATGAATGTTCATTCACCACTATCAGACATAGACAAAGGCTGAATTATCATGTTTTATGAACTAAAGATAGGAGATATTGATGAATGTAACTGTGGAACTGGTAAAATGGCAGCTAAAAATTTGTTGCCAGTGTCCAACAAATGCAGAACAGAGAAAACTATTTTGGCCTGCACCTGTTCCATTTGAGAACAAGCTCTATGGTGATATCAACCAGCTGAAGTTGACTGCTGCTTTCTTTACATGTATTTCTATTGATGTCTGAAGGTGAACAAAGAAGAGGAATGCATAGATAAACTATCACAACACAAATATAAATGCACACAAGATGGAAACTTATGAACATCAACAAAACATCAACTCAATGAAACCAACATTACTTGGAAAAACAAATTCAAACCTGAACCACTTGAAACAAAACATCAACTCAATTAAATCGAATCTGTTTATCCAAGTAATGTTTTTTTTTGGGCGCTCGCTCTCTTTGAACTCAAGCATAGCCCATACATACTATTTATAGTAGTGATGGACTTAATTTTGCACGTGGATTAGCTTTCCCTATTAACAATGTTCCTTGCCATCAGGCGAACCCACTCTGTCTTCAGAGGTGCTTGTAATTTACGTACCCAAGTCAAGGACGACAGGTCGACATTTTAGTCCAGCTGTCTGGTGTAGGGGTTGAACCACTTTCCTCGGCTTACTTACTTGGATAAACATATTCAAAATGGAACCAACTGAAACAAAACAACTCAATTAAATCATTATTACTTGGATAAACAGATTCAAATTGGAACAACTTGAAACAAATCAACTCAATGAAATCATCATTACTTGGATAAACAGATTCAAACCAGAACCACTTGAAACAAAATATCAACTCAATGAAATCATCATTAGTTGGATAAACAGATTGAAACCAGAACCGCTTGAAACAATACGCAAATGAATGAAATCATCATTACTTGGATAAACAGATTCAAACCGGAACCACTTGAAAAAAAAATCAACTCAAATAAACCATCCTTACTTTGATAAACAGATTCAAACCAGAACCACTTGAAACAAAACATTAACTCAATTAAATCATCACTACTTGGAAAAACAAATTAAAACCGGAACCACTTGAAACAAAACATCAACTCAATTAAATCATTATTACTTGGATAAACAGACTCAAATGTTAACCACTAGAATAACAAAGGAAACATTAAACACATGACCAGGACTTGCAAAGAAAGATTCACACAAATGTTTACAGAATGCAGTCAATTTTATTTTTTGTCAGTGAAGAATTACAATTCAAAACTTCAGATGACTGCAGTCACATTCTCCAGTTTTTCAAGCACATAAAAAGTGCAGCTAATATTTTCCAGTCAATCAAAAGTAGATTTAAAACACAGATGTTCATTTCCAGTAACTCAATCAACCATTGATTTAAAATACAGTTTTAAACAGAATGTAGTTATATGAAAAAGAAGTCACTCAGTCACAAACAGATATAAAATACACAGTTTTAAACAGAAAATAGTAATATATTCCAGTCACACAATCAACCAAAGATTTAAAATACAGTTTTAAACTGAAAAAAGTAATATCTTCCAGTCATTCAATTATAAACATAATTTGTAAACAGAATTCTTCTTTCGTTCCCTTGAAATGTGTCTATATTTTCAATGTTGTCTTTTGTATAAGTTTAATTAAACAGAATGTATTAATATGTTCCAGTTACTCAATAACAAAAAATATTAAAGTATTTGTTGTGGCTTTTATTAGTAGTAATATTATCCAATTGCACAATCAAAAGCATGTAAAACAGACGGTTTTGTGTAAGGAATGTAGTCATATTTTCCAATTACCCAAAATAATTTAAAAGTTACTGTTTGTTTTTAACATAATGTAGTCATATTCTCCAACTACTCAATAAAAGCATTTAAAAGATAGATGGTTTTGTGAAAAGAATGCAGTCATATTTTACTATCACCATCATCAAACAGCACACCAATTGCAGAAGATGCTGCCATCATGGCCGAATGGAAAGACAATTGAACAACTTCGATTGTTGCAAGTCCTTTCCAGGATGTTGCGAACAAACCCAACACTAGGTTGATTTACTGGACAATTTTACATTTAGTTTTACATTCAACGTTTAAGTCCAACTGACAGTGGAAGATAACTATGAGCCACTGAGTGGGCTAAAATAGACTGAAATTCATGCAAGAGACAACAGTGCAGATATGGACAATCAATTTCAAGTGAACGAAAGAAGAAGGCTCTTAATCCTTTGTCATTCTTCATTTCTCAATTGGGCACAAGATTGTCTAGAACAGTGGTTCTTAACTTTTTTTGGTCCATGCACCCCTTCACCATATGTTCAGAATGTCATTCCCCCCCTCCCCCCTTCTTATTTCCTCCCTATAAATCTCCCCCCCCCCCCCCAACACAGTATACGTATTAGCTTAATAACACATACTAGAACAGGTCTAGAATGAATGTTTTGCATATCCTTTACAGGACACTGCCGTCAACATCAGCATCTTTCAGCTGATTGTTGATTTCTTGGCAAGATTATGCTCAGTAGTTTGCCATTGCTTTCTGAGCGGCCGGCTCACATACCCCGTAAGTTACTGACGTGATTAGAACCACTGCTGATTCTCACCGTCGTCACGTTACCTACGAGAGTATACGAGATTCGGAGAAAAGTCGAACAGGTCTAGACGTCTACATAAAACGTGATTTACTAGTCTACTTATATTATAAAATGAATTTAAGAAGGGCAAGAAGTACAAAACCGTAAAGTATGGAGGGAAAAACAATATCAAGTAATCAGTTCTTGTATTAATGCGATCTTGACATAATCTTTAATTCCCCCCTGGAAACCCTAAAATTCCCCCCTCGTTGAGAACCACCGGTCTAGAATTTTCACTTGCTGTATTCCTCATCTCTCATTCCAGAAATCTTTCCTGTTGTCACAACATGTTCCAGTTGTTACCTTCTCATAAAGTGGCCAAAAAATTATGACTGCCTCCTATCTAAAGTTTGTGATAAGTTATCTTCGTGTCTCAGCCTCTTTCAGAGCATTAAGATTACTCATTTTGCTATCCACAGAATTTTTCAGCATTATTCTGTAAAACCACATCAATGAAGTCTCTAGGAATTCTCTTTTGCTGCAAATGGAATTTTCCATCACTGTTCTGTAAAACCACATCACTGAAGCTTCAAGGAATTATATTTTGCTGTAAAAGGAATTATCCACCACTTTTCTGTAGAACCACATCACAGAAGCTTCTAGGAATTCTTTGTAGCTGTCCAAGAATTTTCCACCAGTTCTGTAAAACCACATCACTGAAGCTTCTAGGAATTCTCTTTTGCTGTAAAAGGAATTTTCCACCACTATTCTGTAAATCCACAACACTGAAGCCATCACCCTCCTCAACATCTCTAGGAATTATCTTTAGCTGTCCAAGAATTTTCAGCATTGTTTTGTAAAACCACATCACTGAAGTGTCTGGAAATTCTCTTTTGCATGTCCATACATCCTGTGCTGTATCATGACCTGCTTAGATCCTAATATCATAAACATCAGATAGAGGCGGTTATATGTTTTTGGTCACAGTATCAGAAGACAAAATGGAACATGTGACAACAAGAAAGATGTGTGAAAAGAAAGATAGAGGAAGACAGCAAGAGAAAATTGTTGACATGCTTGTGTCTTAGAACATCTTTGCAGATGCAAAGTTCCAGTCTTGCACACCCTGTTGGCTTCTGAGCTGGGAGAGGGGCAGAAGATAGTTAGTTAGTTGACAGATCATCCTCATTGCACATCGAACCATTCAGTCCACAGGTGCTTGGATCCCCTCCTCTGTAAATTCTGCAGCGTGTAGCGCTAACGATACCAGTGCTGGTTTATTAATCTTCTTTGGCTTCCTGCATAGTGTTCTTGTTTGTCCACACCTCTTTTAACTTGCTCTGGCAGTCTGCCCATGGTTGTAGATTCAGTTATCACTTGTTTGTATCAAACAATTTACTTCTTGTAGAGCATTCAGTATATCAGCCTTGTCCATGGCTCAACCGCCCTCCACAGTAGCCTTACCTGCAAGCCTGTCAGCCTGCTCATTTCCTTGGACACCCGCTTGCCCTGGCACAAAAATAAAACTAATCTTTGCCAGGTGTGACCGCTCCAGAGCCAACCACTGTCTTTGGACCCAATCAATCTCTATCTTCCTGCTCAAGAAGGCAGGGGCAGAAGAGTGCTGCAACAGTGGAAATAGTACTGTGGTACTGGGTAAAATGTCTCTACACCGACCTCACTCCAACAGATGCAAGCCTACCCCAGGCCTAAATTGACCAGAACGTCAAAGCATCAGACTTAATATTTAAAGTTACAACATGTCTTCATCAATCACCTATCATTAGATTATGAGGTTCAGACAGTTACCTTCATCAAATTTCATTCCCAGAAGCTGAATTAACCTGTCTTTAATTGAAGACTTGAGGCCAGAACAGTCCATGTGAGAAATGTACCATTCCCTGAGTTACCACAGCTTATCAGTTATGTCTGTTACTGACATCGCCCTCTGGGCTCTGGGTTGGAGTGTGATGACAATGACATACCTTAAACCTGGAGGGTACTTAACCGACCTAGTCCTGACCCCAGCCATGAGGCATTACATCCTGATATGCCTCTGTGCGGATGTGAAGCTGCAGCCTTGCACACAAAGCTGGTTTCTGGGCTTGGAGAGGGACAGAAAAGTGCTGCAGAAATCCCCATGGAAATAGTAAAAAAATTGTTTGCATATCCTTTACAGGACATTGCTGTCAACATCAGCATCTTTCAGCTGATTGTTGATTTCTTGGCAAGATTACGCTCAGTAGTTTGCCACTGCTTTCTGAGCGGCCGGCTCACATACCCCGTAAGTTACCGACGTGATTCAAACCACTGCTGATTCTCACCGTCATCACATTACTTACGAGAGTATACGAGATTACGGAGAAAAGTCGCTAACCTCTAGGCCAGGAAGCCGGCATGGAAATAGTACTTTGGAAAAATGTCCCTACACTAACCTGATACTGACAGATACAAGCCCGTTTCTGGACTCAGATGACCTAAATGTCAATGTCAGACTTAAAAAGACCTAAATGTCAATGTCAGACTTAAAAAGACCTAAATGTCAATGTCGGACTTAAAAAGATAACACTCAGTCTTAAAGAGGATTCTCAACCAACAATCAAATTACAGTCCAGACCATGAAACGAACCAGACCTGTACAAGCCAAAGACTGGTGGCATAACCTCCAGCCACCCCAGCCTCTATTAAAAGTTCAAACAGTTAGTTGCATATCCTTTTTTTTTAAGTCATTGGATCAACATCACGGCACACGGTTTAACCCATAAGTGCTCCGTTTTTCCTCCTAACTCAAACCTGAGTTTGGAGAAACTCAGCTCAATGCACGAACTCCATTGCATCGGCGGGGATCCTGAAATGCTTTGGGTAGATTTTTAACTCGAAATTTTGCCCGGGCAGCGCCATTAGGCTACTCTTTTTCGATTTCCAACTGCCAAGGGATTTTTTACGTGCGCAACAATACACACGGGCGTCCGATCTCACTACCCAGAGATCAGGGGAAATTACTGGAAATCCCGGTGGATTTTTAAAATAAATCCTGGTCCTCACAGGGGCCTGAACCTGGGACCTCCAGCACTCGAGGCGGACACCATACCTCGAGACCATTCAGCCCCCTAAGCATATCCTTTAGAGGACATAGAAATCAACCCATCATTTTTTGGCTGTTTGTGATTCCTAGGCAAGTTTACGTTCAGTAGTTTGCCATTGTTTTCTGAACAACTGGCATTCATACCATTTCATAAAAAACCAACATGAGGCGGTCTACTGCCAAATCGCCCACAGCTGTGTTTTGAACGCGGGTATGCAGGATTGTCGACTTTCAAAAAGCCTTTGACAGTAACCACCGTCCTTCACTTTGGAATCTATTTAACATCTATGGTTTCCCTACCAAATATATCAACATCATAAAATCTTTCTACAAGGAGACACGTTGCTGCGTGAGAACAGAATCAGGCAACTCTGACTAGTTCTCAGTGGAAACAGGAGTGAAACAGGGTTGTGTCTTGTCACCGATGCTCTTTGGAATAGCTATCGATTGAGTCATGCGCAAATGCACAAACAACACAAATAGGGGTATCCATTGGGTTGACAAAATTCTAAAAGACCTGGACTTTGCCGATGGCATAGTGCTTTTAAGTTCAACACACCCAGTTGCCCAAGAGAAAATAAACCATCTCCAAAATGTTTCAGGACAAATTGGTCTCCAAATTAACACCGCAAAACCAAAAACTACTGATCTTGCCAACATTACAGACGACACCAAATTAAACAACCATGTTCTTGAAAAAATCAACAGCTTCACATACCTAGGAAGCAAAATGACATCTACAGGGGACTCAACAAAAGTATTATCTAGAATCGCACTGGCATCTGGTGCCTTCAACAAACTGTCAAACATCTGGAAGTCAAAGACACTCAGCAAACATACAAAACTTAAAATCTTCAACTCTTGTGTGATTCCAGTTTTAACGTATGGATGTGAGAGTTGGAAATAAACAGTAGCTTTAGATAAAAAAAATTAGACAATTTTGAGAACAAATGTCTTAGAAGAATTCTAAACCTCCACTGGACAGATTTCAGAACCATGCAAATAAGAGAAGAGACTAAGCATGATATTGTATCCAATTTTATCAGAAAACGCCGTTGGAACTACATCGGCCATGTACTCAGAATGGACAAAGACTCCCCAACTAAGCCCTCTTATGGTTGCCAGTAGGGAAAAGAAAACGGGGAAGACCAAGAGAGACCCTGCGTAGAACCATCATCAGAGAAGGCTCATTCAACGGCCAAGTGAACATCCAGGATCTACAACAGGTAGCAGCGAACCGCTGGACATGGAGAGCCATGACTTCTGCCCCATGCGCCGCCTTAGGCTCAAGAGGAAAGACTAATGCGGGATTATGAACTGCGCCCATAACTCCTTGGCCATGGAGACATCTCCTCTAAAAAAACAAAGGTTAATTACATAAAATGTTTCAAGGGACAGGTTAGCCTGTCCTATCAGCCAGTCATATAAATGCTGACATCTCACACATCTCTCAGACATTGACAATTCAGGAGCTCTGGTTGTAGAGCTAGAGAATCAGATGGGAGGGGTTTAAAACAGAAAGAAGTGACATATTTAATTCATGATCAAAAACTTCTAGTTTTTCATATATTTAATGGTAAATATGGAACAAATGTTCATCATGTAGATGGATGGAGATGGGTAGATGGATGGAAGGAGAGACAAGACAGATAGTCAGACACATACAGATAAATGGAGAAACTGATAGACAGACAGACAGACTTGTTTACAAGAGGGAACATTGCTTTGAAGACAGATATGTGTCTTGTGGGTCGGTGGGTAAATGAATCAACAGACAAGACAGATAAACACAGATAGATGATCAGATAGGCTGACAGCCAGATAAGCAGACAAATGAGTAGACTGGCAGGCTGATAGACAGACAGGCAAGCAGGTAGACATATTTCAAACAGCACTTCTTGCCTGTAGTCCTTTCCAATCACATAACCAAACAATCACTTAAAAACAAGGTTACAAAGCAGCAACAAGGTCCCATAACTGAAAAAATATTTCACCAAGTCCGAGTATTGACTCTCTTCCGTTCTTGAATCTTTGCTCTGAGATCTGAAGCCCCCAGCCTCTGCCTAACATCCCTACCAACCCGATCATCAGAACGTTTATCTCTTCCCGTAGTCCTCCCATAATGACCATTATCACCACCCTCTTCCTCCTCCTCATCATTATTGTCTACTACATTCTTTGGTGGGGCCTGTCTTGAGGTCCCAAACAGATTAAATGGGTCATCGTCTTCAACATTATCATAATCAACCCACTCTTTTCTACGTGGTCGAAGGGTCTCCTCAACTTCAACGTCTTCCTCCTCTTCTTCCTCCTCCTCAACATCATCCTCATGGAGGTAATCACCTTTTGGCCATTTGCTGGTTTCCTTTTGGACATTAAGCAATCTGGAAATAATAATGAATCATTTATAATTTCAATAACAATCGAAAATAAGAGAGAATTTAGCAATCTGGAAATAATAATCATTTATAATTTCAATAACAATTGTGAATAAGAGTGAATGTAGCAATCTGGAAATAGATTGTGCCATTAGCTTCAGGCGGAGGAGTGCAACTTGGAGGGTACACACCTTATCCTAGTGCGTGTAAAATGCAAGCTAAAGATTAAATGTCATGGCAGAGAAGACCAGGCCTTGGTCGGCAACTAGTCTAGGATCGAAGCTCCAACTGGCGGACAGTGAGAGCATTGCTTTACTGATCCGGCAGCTTCTGCAGCTTGCCTTGTTCCAGACATATTGGTGTTATCCTTCCTCTGGAGTAAACTAAGCAGGCCAAGAGAGGGATCATGCTGCATGGGCAAAACATGGTCTCTAAATTCTGCCCAGGCTTTGTGCTATGGAGAGGTTAACATTCGCTACCACCATGGCTTACAGCTATGTCTTGTTAGAAGCATAATATAACAAACTATCGTCTGTCAAGATGGTAAAATACCAGTGAGCATGATCATCTCCAAGAAGATAGAAATACCATATTGTAACATCCAAGAGAATTATGAAAATGTTACAAACTTTTTTCTGCATTCGCTCACTCTGAACTCAAGTGCAGGTCCGCATGGCTGAATGGGTAAGAACACATGTTCTTAAACATCCAATGCTCTGATGCTGAGGTTAGCGGTTCAACCCCTACACCAGACAGCTGGGTTAAAATACTGACCTGTCGTCCTTGACTTGGGGACGTAAACTACAAGTACCTCTGAAGTCGGAGTGGGTTTGCCTGATGGCAAGGGACACTGTTAATATGTAAAACTAATCCACACACAACATTTAGTCCAGCACTACTAGGAGTAGTATGTATGCACTACGCTTGAGTTTAAGCCAGCGGGAAAAACAAAAAACAACCTCAAGCGCAGTCCATACATGTGCTACTACTAGGAAACTGCACAGAACTGATTTTTGCATGCAGATTAGCTTTCTCTATTACCAGTGTCCCTTGCCAATAGGCAAAATCACTCCTACTTCTAAGGTAGTTGTAATTTACTTCCCCAAGTCAAGGATGCGAAGTCAACATTTTAGTCCAAACTACCAGTGTAGGAGTTTAGCCCACTACCTCAACATCAGCACATCAGTGAGCGCTCATATCCACATCAGCCAAACTAACACCCACTCCCTTTTTCTGTTTGTCTTAGAATTAAATTGTAAAAAAAAAAATTGAAATTATAGTTATCTCTAAGAAGACAGGAACACCATATTCTATCATGCAAGAAAACAGAAACATCATATTGTATCATCCAAAAAAAACAGAAACACCATATTGTAGTATCCAAAAAGACAGAAATACCATACTGTAAATTCCAAGAAAACAGAAATACCATACTGTAAACTCCAAGAAAACAGATATACCAAATTGAAATCTCCAAGACAACAAACACCATACTGTATCATCCAAGAAGACAGAAACACCATATTTAAACATCCAAGTAGAAATTAAACACCATACTGTAACATTAAAGAAGACAGAAACACCATATTACATAGTCCAAGAAGACAGAAACACCATACTGTAACATTCCAGAAGACAGAAACACCCTTTTGTAATAACCAACATAACTTGAAAATGTCACAAACTTTGAATACCTTGGCTCAATAATTAATACTGGGGACTGTTAAAAACAAGTTAGAAGGAGACTGGCCCTAACAATGCAGAAAGTAAAGGGAATTCCAAACCTAGGGCATAACTCTAGCAAACAAATGGCAGTAAAAATGTTGAGAATACAGAAAACACAATCACTGAGATATTGAGAGCTGTTGAGAGCTGTAAGTTTATATGATCACTCAACAAAAGTGTACAGGAAAAGACCCAATTTATGTGGCATATTAGACGGAAGGTGCACAACAGAGATTAAGAGCAGAATAGGGCATGCAAAACCTGCATTTCAGAAAATGAAAAGTATCTTATGCAATAAGTCATTGTCACTGAATGTAAGAAAGAGTGTGCTGAAGTGCTATATAGAACTTGTTTTGCTGTACAGCAGTGAATCATGGAATGTAAATGAATAAATTAGGAAGAACTTGGAAGCAACTTGGAGATGTCGTTACTAAGATAAGTGTTACAAATTACTTGGACTGCCAGAGTATCAGGACAATTGCCCGAAAAAGGCTAATGAAACTAGAACATTACATACAACAATAAGAAAGAGACTCAGCTTTCTTTAGTCATGTGATGAAATAGAGGCATTGGAGAACATCGTGACGGCTGGAAATATCGAGAGGAAGAGAGGCAGACCAAGAGAAATGATGCTGCATGGATTGAGACGGTGGCATGGAGGAATATCAGCAGCAGAGTTGATCCAGAAAACCAAAGACCAAGATCTGTTGAAAACCATGAACGCCTACACCAGATGGCATGGCACTTGATGATGATCAACAGAAATAAGATGGAACAGAGAAATATGTGAGAAAATACTAGAAAGGTGAAGGAAGACATTGAAAGATTTATGAGCAAGGTGTGAATAACTGGGCAACAAGTAATAATATGAGCGACACCAAATTCATCAACATATCACATGACAGAGAGGACTGAAGAGTTATGGTTGCTGACATCTGGCCCAGACCAGGCACCCAAAGAGGAATACACTTAAATATTTAGTGACAGCTGGTAATCTTGATGGCAAAAGAGCAAGAATAAGACAACAAGAGGGAGACTGGCCCTAGCAAGTAGAAGGTAAACAGCATTAGGAATCTATGGCACATCACTAGCAAACAAGTTAAAGTAAACATTCTGAAAGCATGCTTCTTTCTTGTGGCAATTTATGGGTGTCAATCATGGACAATTGCACGACGACATTGAACCTAACTGTTACAGATAAAAACTTAGAATATGGTGGATCACAACAAAGAAAAATACTGACATTTTACAAGATCTGACATCGAAGAAAACTGACATCTGGCAAAATTCTTCCTTTTTTAAGAATCGTCCATTAGTCTTCGCTCCTCATCTTCAACAACCAGCGAAGGGTCCCAACACTAATGGTACCAGTTGCAGACTGACTATGTGTTGTTTGACCTCCAGCAGTTACTGCCTCCACCTCCAGCAGTTACTGCCTCCACCTCCAGCAGTTACTGCCTCCACCTCCAGCAGTTACTGTCTCCACCTCCAGCAGTTACTGTCTCCACCTCCATTCTCAGACAATATGCACTGAACACCGTCTATTGAATGAGTCCATTTAAGGTTAATCAATCAATCAGGTGCCGTCTCCACAATGAAGGTTGGCTGCAATGGATCTCCAACACTGTCCGTCTCTTGCCTTGACTGTTCGTCCATCTCTTGGTATTATCTTCCCACTTGTATCGTTGTGTACCTCTTGCTCGCTTGCCCTCCAGTATGGTTTTTATAAGAGTAGCATGTCTTTTAACGTGGCCGGAATATTTCACTTGCCTCCTTTTTATTTATTTCATCAACTTTCTCTTCATTCCCAGTTTTTCTAGAACCTCTGCATCTGATTGTATTTGTTTCCATGAAATACGACATGTTCATCTGCATATCCACATCTGGAAAGCCTCTATTCGACTTTCTAGTTGCTTGTTCAATGTCCAGGCTTCCGCGCCGTACAGTAGTGTTGAATACACATAGCATTTGACAATATCTCTCTAGATATTAATACTGATTTCATGCCATTGAAAGCATTTTTGGCTATTCCTATTCTCTTTTTGATTTCTATTTCACTTCTGCCATCATCTGTTATTACATGTCCAAGATAGGAGAAACTTGTTACTTGTTCTAGTATCTCCCCGTTTACTGTGATGTTCATCGATGACCTTTCCTTTTCACTGGTAATTATCCTAGTTTTTGTGTTTTGGATGTTAATATCTAAGCTACATTCTGCACTGTGCCTGTTTACTTGTTCCAATAGGTCTGGTAACTCTTGCTCACTTTCTGCTAGTAACATGGTATCCTGTTTAAGGTAGCAACACTCAGAGCATATGCACATGACATGCATCCATAATGAAAACAATAATTTTGAGTCTTGCCCAAAATCTCTGAGATAAACAAAATTAATCCACACAAATGCTTGCCTTTTAGCTTGTATTTTTTCCTCCTCATCATCGGCATGCATGCGCATAAACCGCTTCTTCATAGGAGGTGCATCATCTCCCATCAGTCTCTCTAACTCTGCACCATAATCCATCTCATCGTCAGAATCATCTTTGGCCTCTGTCTTATCTGTTGGGTAATTAAAACACACTTAACATTTCAGACAAACAATGACAAGAAATCAGTTCCCTGATCCTTCCTTGTCAATATTCTACAATTACTTGTACATTTTCATCTTAAAGAATTCTAGCCCTTTGACTCCTGATCTTTGTGACCTCCAGGTACTTTGAACCCTGATCTTTGTGACCTTCAGGTAGTTTCAGCCCTGATCTTCTTGAGCTTCATTTACTTTGAACCCTGATTTCTTGACTTTCAAATACTTTGAATCCAGGCCTTTTTTACCTTAAGACCTTGAACACAGATATTCATAACCTTTATATGCCTCACACCCCTCTTCTTCACCGTCAGATATTTTTAACCCTGATCTTCTTGACCATCAGATACTTCAAACCTCGATATCGCTTTTCAGATACCATGAATCCAGAAGGTCATGACCTTCAGACAGTCACATCCTGACCTTCAGATACTTTGAACTCTGACCACCGTAACCTTTAGACACCCTGTATCTGGACACACCCCCCCCCCCAAATCAAAGAAGCTTAAATTCTGCACCAGCCTAATCCTATTAGATAATACACTGCAAAACTATATATGGAATGTACAAGAGTATATTCTACCAACTAATCTTTCTGCCCTGTATCTCCCAAAACTGACAAGAGTATATTCTACCAACTAATCTTTCTGCCCTGTATCTCCCAAAACTGACAAGAGTATATTCTAGCAACTAATGTGTCTGCCCTGTATCTCCCAAAACTGACAAGAGTATATTCTAGCAACTAATGTTTTTGCCCTGTATCTCCCAAAACTGAAAAGAGTATATTCTACCAACTAATGTTTCTGCCCTGTATCTCCCAAAACTGAAAAGAGTATATTCTACCAACTAATGTGTCTGCCCAGTATCTCCCAAAACTGACAAGAATATATTCTACCAACTCATGTTTCTGCCCTGTACCTCCCGAACCTGACAAGAGTATATTCTATCTATCTACTGCTTCTGCCCTGTATCTCCCAGTGAAGCGCAGGCCCTCGACCAACCCATGCCAGGCTTTCCTTCTTTTGCTATTTCCTGCAGTTGCCTCGATGTCCTCCCAATATTATTCTTCAGTATATTCAGCAGAGATATTTTCACTCTCTCTCTCAATCACTCACTCACTCACACACACACCCTCTCTCTCTCTCACAAACACACTCTCTCTCACACACAGATAAACTAAAGGAACCTTTTACATACTTTAAGACACACTGGCCATATGGTGCTGGCCCCATATTGTTCTAGACCAGTCAGTACTCGAGCGGTGAAGTGGTCAATATCATGCGGCTGCCTTTACTTCCAAATCATTTCTTGGTACTCATTTTAGGTTGGGTCAACCTGGGGACTCAGGTCAACTTGATAGATTCAAACCCAGCACTACTGTGCAGGCTACCGCTCTACCATGGTGCCAACAGTCTGGACAGAATCACATCTGCGAAGTTTAGAACGAGAACTAGACAGATTTGAGCACATCAAGAGGTGAGGTTAAATTGCTTGTGCTTGATAGGACACTCCATAATAGTTTAACTAGAAAGTCCTTCTTTTGGAATGCACAGGACAAATGAAATATCGGGTGACCTAAAAATACATGCTGAAAAGAATTAGAGAATAATATGCAGAGGACAAATATGATTCAGCAGTGAGATATTTCTCGTCTGCTGGTATTTCTTCAGCCTCCCACATACAGCTGCGTGCATAATGGTTTTAAAATCCGCTGCTGGGATACTATCAGGGGCGTTCATTTGAAATCTGTTCGTGCTGCACCGCGTGTAATTGCATACATTGAACATGATCATGTCATAGTCATGTGATAAGTACTGACCAATGAATAAAAGAGCATGTGCTTATCGTCCCATGATGCATAGGTTCTGTTTCTGACCATTGAGAAAATGGCCAGGTTGATCCAAAATCTGTCCAAAGAAGCTCATAGAGCGGTGATTCAGTTTCTTTCATTTGAAGGATGCCGACCAGAGGACATTCATCAAAGAATGCAGGCAGCATACGGTAACAAATGTGTGTCAAAGACAACAGTGACAGACTGGGCACAAATGTTTCGGAAAGGACGTCACTTCACAACAGATCTTCGACAGCCGGGTCAAGCGCATATTGTTGCCATTGCCAAAATTGATGCAGCAATACAGATGAACCGTTGTCGAAGCATACGTTCGCTAGCGAAAGAATTTGATGTGTCGACTGGGAAAATTCAAAAGGTCGTTCGTAAGAAACTGCAATATCAGAAGGGGTGTTCACAGTGGGTACCATGGATGTTGACTGATCACCAAAAAGACGAATGCATGGGATGGTGTTTGAACCACTTGCTGCGTTACAGAGTGGAGAGTGATGCATTTCTCTTCTGCATAGTGGCAGGCGATGAATCATGGTGTCACCACTTTGAGCCAAGCAGAAAAAGAGACAGCATGCAACGGAAGCATGCTGGATCACCAAAAGACAAAAAATTCAAATTACTAGATTCCGCTGGTATGGTTATGCTGAGCGTATTTTTTTACTATGAAGGGCTATTGTTGGTCAACTTTAAAGAATCTGGTGTTAACATCAACTCTACCCATTACTTGCAAACACTAGACAAACCGCCAAAAGCCATCAAGAATAAACGACCCGGCATGCTTTCTCGCAGTGTGATTTTGTTGCACGATAATGCTTGTCCGCATGTCGCAAAAAGTGTGCAGGAAGCATTAGCAAGGAAGAAGTGGGAAATTCTGCAACATCCAGCCTACAGCCCTGATTTGCACATGTGATTTTCATTTGTTCGGACCTCTAAAAAAAGCTCTCAAGGGGCAACGATTTTACACAGATACAGACGTAATGAAGATGGTAAACACTTGGTTCAGTGAGCAACCACAATCCTTTTTGGGGACGGCATTCGCCGCCTACCTAAGCAATGGGATGCTTGCCTGAATGCCTACAGCGACTTCTTCTGATAAACCCATGGTGCATAATTCATTCAAAATGAATGCTTTGTTTTATTCTACCACACCTGTTAATGTTTCTTTCATGCTTTTGTAATAAGGCCATTGGAATGGGTTTCAAATAAACACCCCTAATATATGGCCCAGAAGCTTTCCCATCATTCAGATGTCCGATAGCTTATTATCGCTTCCTTAATTTCTCACAGCTGATATCCAGCTTCATTTCTGCAGGCTGGATATCTGGATGGCTTTCTGGAATATTTGTGTGTGTGTGTGTGCGCGCGCGTGTGCGTGTGCACGCGCGCGTGTGCGTGCCTACTACTAGTGCACTGGACTGATTTTTGCATGTGAACCAGCTTTCCCTATTAACAACGTCCCTCAACATCAGGTGAACTCACTCAGACTCCAGAGGCACTTGTAATTTACGTCCTCAAGTCAAGGACAAGAAAACATTTTAGTCCAACTGACCGGTGTAAGGGTTTAACCCGCTACCTCATCAGCACACTGGATGTTTAAGGATTAGCTATTTTATCTATTCAGCCATGCTGACCTCCGTTTTCTGGGACTGTCCCACCCTTCCTACAATATGCATGCTGGGTGCTCTACTATTTATTGCTTCCCTTTTGGGCCCAGTAACACACAAGCGCCAGTCTCTCTGGCCGAGGGGTTACAATACTTTCTCCATAATCCCGTTTATCACGCAGAGTCTCGTAGCGGGCGAGAACTGGGAGCGGTTCTACCCCCGCTGGTGACTTGCGGGATAACTGAGCCGGCCGCTCAGAAAGCAATGGCAAACTACTGAGCGCAATCTTGCCAAAAAATCAACAGACAGCTGAAAGATGCTGCTGTTGACAGTGATGTCCTGTAAGGGATATGCGAATTTAAAAAAAAAAAACACACAAGCATTATCTCCCCTACTCAATGCTAAATCTATGAATGTTACAGATATTTAGAATAAAAGCTTAAATTACTTAAAATCACCAAACACACAAATCTATATATAACCTGTGTCGGGTTGAACTGCTGACACGTCCCGATTAAGTAAATCTCTCAGATCCCTCCCGGCCTTCAGCCGAGGCTTATCATCATCCTCATCTTCCGTATCCCTTCTCCTACTGCCACCAACCACTCCCCTGGTCCCCACGCGGCCGGCCAATCTAGACTGAGCACCCTCTGGAATCTCTTCACTCTTGACCAAGTCCAGGTTGACAGTGTCCTTGTCAACTGGTTCTTCTCTTCCGACATTCCGGAGCCTGCGTTTTCTAAGGATAAATAAAAAAAATATATGTATTTAAACATGCAGTCACGGTGGTGTTGTGATTACTGTCTACGCCTGCCACAACACTGACCCAAGTTCAATCCCCAACAAAGGCAGGATTACTTTTTCTGACCAGTAATATTTCATAGGGAGCCATGGGAATGCATCTCTAGGTGGTAGATTACCTATAGACAATATAGCCGATGCTCGACGCTCAGAGGAAAGGTGAGACGCACATATAATCAGATTGCTACTGGTACTATTAGGGTTGGAACTCTTCGTTGGCTTCTGAGGATGGGGACGGAGCGCTTATGGGAATGCCCCGAATGCTGTGATGTCGGTTCTTAAATCAATCAATCAATCAATGGAGAGATAGTAGGTTGCCTGTGGGACCAGGTGGGTAAAGCGGTGGAACGGACTAAGGTCCCCTATGTGGAGAGAACGATGTTGCAGGAGATTAGCAGATGTTCTGGGTGAATCTCAAAACTGAGAGGGATGACCAGGAGAACTTTCAATCAGGTAGCAGTATGACTCTTTGCTGGCTGTTGAACGAGGGGACTGAGAGTGTGTGGGAATGTCCTGAGTGCAGTGATTTCATTTCTTAGCTCAACTCAACAACTCAACATTCAATCCCCAACAAAGACAGGATTACTTTTTCAGAGTCTGTGGCGAAGGAGTTACGGGCACAATTCACAATCCCACATTCAAAACACAGCTGCTGGCGATTTGGAAGCACAAAAGCCAAAAAAATGCTGGGGTTGACTGCAACGTCCTGTAAAGGATTGACTGTAAAGGATAAGCAACACCCTCAAAACATATGTTGACTGCGACGTCCTGTAAAGGATAAGCAACTAACACCCCCAAAACATATGTTGACTGCGACGTCCTGTAAGGGATATGCAAACTAACACCCCCAAAACATATGTTGACTGCGACATCCTGTAAGGGATATGCAAACTAACTAACTTTGCACAAGCATCAATTAGTGAATGTTTGTAGTTTATTTGTAATTGTTTTTCTTGTTCTCCAAGTTTCTGATCCATGCTCAACAGACACTACAAGAACAGTATGGGGCTGGTTGCCTCACCCCACAAGAAAATCTTAGTTACAAAATCCAGCAAATCACAAGGTCTTCATATGGAACAACATGGCATTAGATGGTTAAGGGATGATTCTTCACTGGGGGGAAAAAGGCAGCATATGACAATATGTTCAATAGATTTTGCCACCCAAAAAGTAGATCTGGACTAAACAAAAATGAAACACAGAAAATGGGAATAAACTGTACCACAGTTATGGCTTAAAAGTTGTTAATATGGTAGCAGACATGCTGTATTATAACAATGACATTTTGGCAAAATATATGCCCATGGCATATACGGGAAATCCCTTAAGACAATTAATCATCCCATGACAAGTAATCAGTTAATGTATTTTTTAAATATATAACAAATCTTCATTACTTCTGTGTGGCTGACTGGATGGTTGGTTGGCTTGTTGGCTGACTGGGTGGTTGGTTGGCTTGGTGGGTGGGTGGTTGGTCAATTGGCTGGCTGGTTGGCTGGCCGGCTGTGTGGTTGGTTGGTTGGTTGGTTGGGTGGGTGGCTGACTGGGTGGGTGAGTGGTTAGTTGGGTTTGACTTGAGTCAAGAATAGCACCACAGCATTCAGGACATGCCCACATATACTCCGTCCTCATCTGCAACAGCCAGTGAAGAGTCCCAACACTAATGGTCCCAGTAGCAGTCTGATCTTGTGTTCAGATGGCCTTTCCTTTGAGTTCTTTTACTGTAAAAAACTATTACAAATATGCTGATATTCTTACCTTGACTTGCTGATAAAGCCAACAATCCCTGAAAGTAAACAGAACTTAGTAAATATTTACTTCATGTACAACTGATCAACAAACTATGCTTCACATAAAGTAGACACTTCAAGGGTAATTTAATGAGTAAGTCACAAATGGCTGTAGAAAAATAACTATGATAACAACTTGAAACCAGTTTATTTTTATGCATACATTGTCCCTTTATTTCTCAACATAATTTCCACCAACATTGATGCATTTATCCCATCATTTTATCAGTCCCCCCAAACCAGCGGCATAAAAGTGTGTCTTTGTTTTAATTTACCTGCCATCCCACAGAATTGTGTGACTTATGTATTGACTCGCCCTCTAACATTTTCTACCAGCTATGCACTGCTTTACGGGAAATCGCTAGGGGCTAAGTCCACTGAAAACCCACCTTGGCGGGAGACATTTCGCGAGTGACGCCGAAGTTGAATGTATAGTGAAAACGTGGTTTAGAAAACAGAGCAAGAAGTTCTATGCAGCCGGTTTGGGAGGACAGATAAAACGATGGGATAAGTGCATCAATGTTGGTGGAAATTATGTTGAGAAATAAAGAGACAATGTATGTATAAAAATAAACTGTATTCAAGTTGTTATCATATTTAGTTATTTTTCTACAGCCATTTATGACTTATTAACTTACCCTCGTAGTTATGGAACATGTACAAATGTAAATGAGGAGGCAAATAATGTTCTTTGCTCATGTAATAACGGGAGTCTCAAGTGGTTACGCTAGCTGCCTCCAGTTCTGAAGGTTGTGGGTTCAATTCCAGGCTACTTCATTTGGTTCACGAGTGCAATTTCCTTGGAGACTAATGGGGGAGATGTGTGTGGCGGCAGTATGTGTCACTCGAGCTATGGAGTTTGTGCTTTGTGCGCCGTTTTCAGCAGGCCGCCTGCGAAAAGAGCTCGAGGCATATGGGATCAACCCAGGGCAATGGAGTCGGTCCTCTTGCCTTTTAAACCCTCTCTTTGGTCATGTAATGAGGAGAGAGGCAAAGGAAAATATAGTGACAACTGGAAAGATCAGCGGAAGACATTGCAGAAGTAAACAGAGAGAAATGGATGGACTGTTTCGGTGGCATGGATGAGGATTTGATAGAATTGATCCAGAACACTAGAGGCTGAGACCTGTGGAGATGCATCTAGGGTAGTTAGCAAGACACATGATGATGATGAGTTTTTGTGTGTGTTCACTCGCTTTGAACTCAAGCATAGTCAATACCCGTGTTACTGCCTCTAGTGCACTGGACTGGATATTTGCATGTAGATTAGAATTCCCTATTACCGATGTCCCTCGCCATCAGGCAAATCAACTCCTGGGGTGTTTGTAATTTACGTCCCCAAGTCAAGGATTTGTGTTCATTGTCATGTATGTACCCGTGTCTGCGTTTATTATCTCTCACTTTTTAGCAGGAGTCGCAGGTACCTGACTCTTTTCCTTATGTATTGTTATATCCTGCTGTAGCCGTGACTTCTCTTATCTAACACCAACCAGCTTATTGCCATACACACACATACTCATGAAATACATATGTTGGTCAGCATGGTCGAATGGATAAGAACGTGTGTTCTTAAACATCTGGTGTGCTGATGGCAAGGGGTTCAACCCTACACTGAACAGTTGGACTAAAATGTTGGCCTGGCATTCTTGACTTGGGGACGTAAATTACAAGTACCTCTGAAGTCACAGTGGTTTTGCCTGATGGTAAGGGACACTGTTAATAGGGAAAGCTAATCCACGCACAAAATTCAGTCCAGCACTACTAGTCGTTGTGTATGAACTACGCTTGAATTCAAAGCGAGCGAACGCAAGAAAAAATAATAGATATGATAACCAAAAAAAAAATGGTGTTTGTCAATCAAGAATGATGACCATTCATTTCATTCAGTGGGGTTGAAAGTTAGGCTGGTATGGCCTATTTTGGCTTGAAATGTTCTTTGACAATGTGGGCAAACAATGCTTGATGTTCCAGGAGGAGGATTTAGTGCAGTGGTTTTTTTTTTTCCACCCTTTTTTTTTGCAGCTCTTGCAGTCCTGTTATCTTCACAATTGACCACAACCTTGCACAATGATGTACCTACAAATTTTGGTCTTTGGCAGACGTCTCCAAAATTCAGAAGTCTTCCAAAATTCCAAAAGCTATTCGTGAGATCTACAGAGTGTCTTTAAAGTGTTTCCTCTGGGCGTTTGGGAGCATTTACAACAGCGCAGCTCACCATAAAAAATTTGTTTAGGAAGCCCGTGATCTGGCATGTGAGTCATGTGACCAGCCCAGCGAATCTGATTCTTCATTAATAGAGTGTGGATACTGGGCATGGGCACACTTTCTAATACTTCAGTATCTGGGATCTTGTCTTGCCATTTTATCTTCAATAGCTTCCTAAGGAAGGACTGTATGGACGTGGTTTAGTTTCCTGTCGTGTCGCTGGTAAACAGTCCAGGTTTCACAAGCATATAGCAGTGTGGATAATACTGATGACACACACACATACACACCTCCAAAGTTTGGGTTTCCGTACTTGACGTAATACTGACTTCTCTTCTCTGCCCCAGGCAATTTCTTGTCAGCTGTCAGAGACACAACATACAGGAGTATGAATAAAATTAGCGGAACTGCAGTAAAGCTGTGCAAATGTAAACTTTGCAGAACACAATTACAGAAATCATAGGATGTTGCAGCGGCTAGCCTTCATCAGCAAATACACAAAACACATCTAAACATGGGGAAGACACAACATTAAGGCTTAATAAACGAAAAAGAAGAATGAAAGGATGAAAGCAAATAATAACAATGAAAAACAGTGAAACAGCTTCACATCCTGGGATTCTGAGATAAGTAGCAGATTTTTGTTCCACAGATACAGGAGTGAATGTGAAACAATTTCTGTCGAATATACAGTTCCTGTCAACTATACAGTTCCTGAGTTCCTGCCAACTAAACAGTTCCTGCCAGCTAAACAGTTCCTGCCAACTAAACAGTTCCTGCCAGCTAAACAGTTCCTGCCAGCTAATCAGTTCCTGCCAGCTAATCAGTTCCTGCCAGCTAATCAGTTCCTGCCAGCTAAACAGTTCCTGCCAGCTAAACAGTTCCTGCCAGCTAAACAGTTCCTGCCAGCTAAACAGTTCCTGCCAACTCTACAGCTCCTGCCAGCTAAACAGCTCCTGTCAACTAAACAGTTCCTGTCAGCTAAACAGTTCCTGTCAGCTAAACAGTTCCTGTCAGCTAAACAGTTCCTGCCAACTAAACAGTTCCTGCCAACTAAACAGTTCCTGTCAGCTAAACAGTTCCTGCCAGCTAAACAGTTCCTGCCAACTATACAGCTCCTGCCAGCTAAACAGCTCCTGTCAGCTAAACAGTTCCTGTCAGCTAAACAGTTCCTGTCAGCTAAACAGTTCCTGTCAGCTAAACAGTTCCTGTCAGCTAAACAGTTCCTGCCAACTAAACAGTTCCTGTCAGCTAAACAGTTCCTGTCAGCTAAACAGTTCCTGTCAGCTAAACAGTTCCTGCCAACTATACAGTTCCTGCCAGCTAAACAGCTCCTGACCTATTCTTTGTGTCTTCAAAGGGTGAAGACCAGCAAGGTTTGAGCAGAGTGGCATGTTCAATTAAAACAAAAGATATGGCTCATCCGTTGAATCTTGTCCCCAGGACATGCTGGTGTAGCGGGAAATGAGCATGTGGACAGGTTGGCTGGACCCCTTGGTGGAGAACTGGTGCTGATGTGGTCAAGGCTCTTTGGGATCATGTGTATAGTGAGGAAACAGATAAATTCTCATAAACTAGAGAGAATAGTTCAGCAGCGAATGACCAGAGAATCTGGCCAACACTCAGTACTCCAAGATAAGGTCAGACGGATACATAATCAGACTGCAGCTGGTGCACATTAGTATTGGGGACTCTTTACTGGCTGTTGAAGATGTGAACGGAGCACATATGGGAATGTTGTAGCAGTTGTGATGTCAGTTCTTGACTTGACTTAAAACACATTGTGTCTTTATTATTCAAATACAGTCTTTGTCAACTATGCAGTCTTTGTCAACTATACTGTCTTTGTCAACTATACTGTCTTTGTCAACTACAGTCTTTGTCAACTATGCAGTCTTTGTCAACTATACAGTCTCTGTCAACTATACAGTCTCTGTCAACTATACAGTCTCTGTCAACTACAGTCTCTGTCAACTACAGTCTCTGTCAACTACACAGTCTCTGTCAACTACACAGTCTCTGTCAACTACAGTCTCTGTCAACTAGTCTTTGTCAACTACAGTCTCTGTCAACTATACAGTCTCTGTCAACTATACAGTCTCTGTCAACTACAGTCTCTGTCAACTACAGTCTCTGTCAACTACAGTCTCTGTCAACTATACAGTCTCTGTCAACTATACAGTCTCTGTCAACTATACAGTCTCTGTCAACTATACAGTCTCTGTCAACTATACAGTCTCTGTCAACTACAGTCTCTGTCAACTATACAGTCTCTGTCAACTACAGTCTCTGTCAACTATACAGTCTCTGTCAACTACACAGTCTCTGTCAACTACAGTCTCTGTCAACTATAGTATTTGTCAACTGTACAGTCTCTGCCAACTTTAGTCTTGGCCAACTATAGTCTTTGTCAACTATACAGTTTCTGTCAGCATTTTAATTTATATGTTTCTTGTGCTCTGTTGCTTCACAAGGTACGCTAAAAACTTGTTTCCTCAAACTGGTGACCTAGCCAACATTAACATCTGTTCCTTCATGCCAAAATAACTGAAATAAACCACAGAATGTATTAAATTGTGTAAATGAAGCACTACAATAAAAGTTGTGCAACACAGAAGTGAAAACTTACCTTTCATTGCATATCTCATAAACAAATATTTAGCCTTGGGATAAGGAACTCCCAGCCTCCACCAACCAGGAGGCCAAGGAATGTCCGCTTTCTCTCTGACTTGAGGTAAGACTGGTGGAGGGGCTGCTCGCCGTGAATTTTTCCTAACTTCATTCTCTTTGTCTCTCCTTTCACGACTCTTTCTCTGGATAGTTGAGAAAATGTTCACATGGTTATCACTCTAGAATATTTTCTTTCATTGTATAATGCTCTGGACAAATAATCTGGAGATTTAGAGGGAAACCAAGTCACAAAAATAACATCACAAACATCAGGAAGAGGCAGTCAATGTTTTAGCCACTTCATCGTCAAGAGCCATGCCGACTGGCATAGGCATTCATGACTTTCAACAGATCTCAGTCTCTGCTTTTCTGGATCAACTCTACTGTCGATATTCCTCCATGCCACCATCGTAATCCATCCAGCATCATTTCTCTTGATCTGCCTCTGCCTCTCTGTCCCTCGATCTTCCAGTTGTCATGATGTTCTCCAATTCCTCTCTTCTCATCACATGACCGAAACAAGTTGTTTGCCTCTTTCTTATTGTTGCATATAATGTTCTAGTTTCATTAGCCACTTTCAGGCATTTGTTGTTAGTTCTTTGGCAGTCCAACTCAGGAACCACATCTCTGTTGCTTCCAATCTCTTCCTAATTTGTTTATTTACATTCCAAGATTCACAGCCATACAGCAAAACGGGTTCCATATAGCACCTTACGAGAACACAAAAATGGGAGTGTCAAAGAGCTGCAAGCAGGCTAATCGAGAATAGAGGAGAGAACTAAGGAAGAAGAACAAGAACGGATAGAGATAACATCCATATCTACGGAATAGGGGAGAGAAGGAGCAGAATGCAAGAGGGAGAACCGTAAACAGTTCTCTGACGGAACACACGCGTGTCCTGAAAAGGGAACACGCTAATACGTGATCAAGAGTTAATCACGATAGAGTGGGGAAACTAGTGTCACGAGAAGTATCCATAAACAGTGGATACTTTAGAAGGGTAACCGAGTGACAAGTCACCCTAACGCGTGACGCACGAAGGGTCAGCAGCTCGTGGCGGAACACGCCACGAAAGTCCAGCAGACTTGGACTTGACTGCGTAGAGGACGGATCGGTGTACCTGCTCTGAATAGTGTGTTGTTTACAGGACAGTAGAGATAGACTTAGACTTAGAATAATTCATTGATAATACCATTAGACCATGTCATAACATAGTAATGTCATCATGTATGTATCTCATGTGATTATCAGCTCTCAGAGCTTGTGTATAATCAGCCCACAATAAATCTATATCCTTTTGTGCGACGTACGAGTTATCATTCGTGTGGTACAAAAGAAGAATCCATGGGTGTCTGTCATAACTAGGTTGTTGACAGGCAGGATTATATTTGGTGTCGAGAAGTGGTGCTTGAACTACGTTCAAGCAATTTATTACAACTATTAACCCACATAAATTTAATTCATATTTCATCAAAATTGTGTATTAGAATGATGGAAATAATTTACTTGATGTGAACATGAAACATGCTGGTTCACGCAAATTACCATCGTACTATTATTGATGTTTCAGGTCAGGAAACTGACCCACTTAAATGACGCACCGCGCTCGCCGTGAAGTGTGTTTACAACAGCGTTGAAGAGCAGGGCGATCATTATTGTGTATATTTTTGTTTCATTATTTATAAGTAATATGGAAAGATTACCCACAGGAATTATGGTGGGATTATTTTGTTTATTATAATTATTTTCATTATTTTGTTATGGATTTTGGAAGATCATATATTTTTGTATCATTTATTTAACCAACTTACCCACGAAAGATTATCATGTCAAAAGTACAGTCAGTACAAGTAAGAGTAGATTAGTGTCCAGGTTAAGAACAGAAAGTATAGTTCACTCAGACATCAGAAAGCGAAAACAAGACGACATTTGACGATTCATTTGACGATTCATTTATACTATCATATCATCCATACCACATTTGTTGTTTATCCTATCTGAGCGGATAGGAAACTAAAATTACTTGCATTGTTGTATTTTGTATCGATTAACACATGCAATGTATTAATTGTTGCTGCTCTACGAAACAGAAACATCGAGCGTAGTAGCGAGCAGATCCATCGTGTGTGTGAGCAAACCTCGATCATATTACCAAGCCTTTTCACCGTGTGTGCGAGAAAGAAGGGTGACATCCGAAGCGACCAAATTTTTCGGGAAATAAGATGAGTATCTTTGAATATTTTGATAATCACAATTAAGTTCCGCATCTTATTTTTCCATTGTATGTTTATAAATTGTTAAACTTATTGATTGCGAAGTCATACCAATTGTGTGATATTTTGTCAGATTTGGTGATAGAAAGTTGTGTACCCTTGTTGTGGAATCTTAAAGTGATACAATGTCAACACTAGGGGAATTTATTCAGGCAGGGAAAGAACTAAATTACACTGGGGATAAATTAGAAAAATGGGCAGAACAAAATACAAAGAATACATAGATAGGAAAACTTTAATTGAGAGGGAAGAAACAGAAAGAAAAGCTACAGCTGAAAGGGATGAAAGAGCGCGTGAAAGACAACACCAAAAGGAAATGGTAGAATTAGAACAAGACACCAAACAAAAACAAATAGAGTTAGAACAAGCCACCAAACAAAAGCAAATTGAACTAGAGTCACAGACACAATTAAAAATGAAGGAAATGAAGATCGACTCACATGTTCAGATAGCTACCACTAAGCAAAAGAGTCAGGAAGAACAGAACAAATTTAGTAAGTACAAAGGGATCATCAAGCCCTTCAGTCAAGGCGATTCCATCTCCGCATGGACAGAAAATATAGAGTTCCAGCTCAAATTTCTAAACGTTCCTTTACAGGACTGGGCGATGATCTACATGAAGAATCTCTCGGGTGAGCCCTTAAAAGTTATTGAATCTATTCCATCAGAGCTAAGGAATGACTACCAATATATACATGATAGAATTATGCAGCATTTTCTACTCGATGCTCTGGATATCAGATCCAGTATTCTCAAATCAAACCAAAACCTAACGAAACGTTTATCGATTACGTATCCAACGTGCAAAGTGTATTCAGTAAATGGCTTAAGGCAGCTAAAATAGGGAAGAGTTACGATAAGTTACAGGACTTAATGATCATGTATAAGGTGATATCCATGGTTCCAACTCCCTTCGCTAAGTTCCTTCAACAAGCAGACATTGAGTCACTGGAACAGTTGGAAAAACGAGGGCCCGCTTATTTCTCTTCAAACAGAGATATTTTTAAAACATCCATAAGTGAATCTGAAATTGCGGCTTTTGCCAACGACAAGCCAAAAAGATCTTTCAATCAAAAGCCTTACCAAAGGAACGATAGCAAAGACCAAAAGCCACCTTTATGTATGTACTGTCATTTAAGTCATCAACAGTACTCGATGTGTGACAAGAACCCGTCATACCCTGCACATCTTGAAATGATAAAAAAGCAGGAAAGTAAAAGGAGTGCATACAAACGGGCTGTTAAATGTTATTTTTGTTCCTCTTATGGCCACTACAGCAGTAAATGTTTGGGGCGTCAAAGAATGAAAGCCAACAATGCTGTACTGATTGACACTTCGTCAGATAGTGGCAGTGAAACTGAGTGCGAAGTTGAGAATGTATTACCTTTCAATGATTGTGAGAATGTGGCTTCTGTGATAGATATTTTAGACTTTAAAACATGTGAAACTTGTCACCTATTCCATTCAGATGGTAAACTTAAATGTGGACACATTGTACCAGGTTCAATTGAAAATGCGAACGCAGCTATAGCCTCCAGAGGCAATCTAACGTTCCACGATGCACTGGTCAATGATCTTCCATGCCAATGTTTGCTTGATAGTGGAAGTAGTATAATCGGTTTAAGGAAAGAGGATTATACGGGCGATTTTGTGATATGCCGTACTTTTTCAGGCAATATTGAAAAGTACCCATTGGCAAGAGCCCGCATAAACACCCCGTTCCTTTCCGGCACATTTACGTGCGCAATATTACACAATCCTTCTACTGACCTCATTTTGGGGTGCCTACCAGGCTTCAAACACTGCACGGCTGGTGAAATATCAGCCTGGAAAGAAATTAACATGCCTAAAGCAGTAACCAAGCCAGAAACACAGATACACCTCGAACCCAATCAGGAGGTGCTACTTCTATTGCCAGATAAACGTAACCTATTATTAACTTCATGGCAAGGGCCATTCAAAGTGGTACGAAAGATATCAGATGTCGATTAAGAAATATCGATAAACCAAAAATTAAAGATATTTCATATCAACATGCTGAAGCCATACTTTTCACGACAAGAAGAACAGATGACAGACGAACAGAATGCATCTACACCAAGCAACCAGACGACAGACGTACATAACGCAACTACACTAGTTAGTGTGACAGAAGACGACGACAATGCAGATACATGTAGTGAGCAAACAGAAAACGCACTTAGTACCACCACAGTACTGAATCCAGACAGAGGACGATGACATGGAACTACCAGTTCCGACAGTAGACAGGACAACGACAATTGACAGCATACGAATAGAACCAAAACTCACAGACGAGCAAAGACGACAAATAATAACTTTATTGACAGAGTACAGAGACATTTTTTCTGACATTAAAGGTAGGACTGACAGGATCGAGCACTCCATTATTCTGTCTGATGACACCCCTATCAAATGCCGACCTTATTCCATCCCTTTAAGTTACAGTGAAAAACTCGACAAGGAACTCCTTAGCCTTGAGTCGAGTGGAATAATCCAAAAGTCACAGTCAGAATATTCTTTCCCTGTTGTCCTTGTCATCAAAAAGGACTCGACAATTCACCTCTGTGTCGATTATAGGAAATTACATAATGTGACCAAAATTGATGCAGAGCCAATTCCATCTTGCGAAGACTTGATTCTTAATATGTCAACTTTTAGAATCTTTTCCAAACTCGACCTAACGAAGGGATATTGGCAAGTAACAATGCACAAACTTTCTATACATCTTACTGCATTCTCAACACCCTTAGGTCTGTATGAGTGGCGATTTCTTCCTTTTGGCCTTCGTAATGTTCCAGCCACTTTTGTTCGACTTACTAGGGATCTTCTTCATGGAGTGACGAATACTGCAACTTATATTGACGATATATGTATCCATACGTCACACTGGACAACACATCTACAGAAACTGCGACACGTCTTCGAGAGATTGAGACTTTTCGGTCGTACTGTGAAACCAACGAAAGTTGAGTTGGGTTTGGAAGAAATCGATATCCTTGGCCATACCATTACGAGAGGCCAACTTAAAACAGACGACAAGATCGTAACCAAAATTCTAAATTTAACTATGCCAACGACCAAGAAGCAAGTTCGAAGCTTAATTGGTCTGGTAAATTACTATAACAAATTTATACCGAATTTGGCTGAAATTACCAGCGTGTTTTCAAATGTTTTGAAATCATCTGTAAAATTGAATGTAAAAGATGCAAACTTAATTGGTGCATTATCAAAATTAAAACGAATGTTTAGCGTTGTACCAATCTTACATTTACCTAATCCCAGCCTTACGTATTTTCTCCGTACAGACGCAAGTGCTATATTCCATCGCTGGCGTCCTAGGCCAGTTCTATGAGGGAATCTTTCACCCAATAATTTATGTAAGCCGGAAAATCACACCTGCTGAGTCGAGGTATGGAGTCTCTGAATTAGAAGCTTTGAAGCCTCATATATTGTGTGTGTAAACTTCATCGTTTCTTAGCGGGGACCCATTTTGTCATTCAAACGGACAATTCACCTCTTACAGTGATGCAGTCTGGAGTCCACAGGAACAACAGGATCTACAGGTGGTCTTTGATCCTGCAAAATTACAGTTTCACTATCCAACATATAAACGGGAAGATGAACTTGCTGGCGGACACACTTAGTAGACCGTCTCAGATAGAGATACCTGATGTACCTGAGCGGAAGCGATTCTACATCACCCCATGCATCGACACTGTAAATGATCTGTGTCTAGAATAGTGTAATTATAGACATTGTGGTGCTCTTACAACTGTGAGTCGCATTAACTTAGCTATTATAAACTGTGTCAGTATGAGTAAGAAAGGACAGACACATCAGTAGATGTCTACGCCATCATCATATATTATATGTAATCAGTGAAGAGAACTGTAGTCTAACTATACCCAGGACGAGAGCGTATATCAGAAGTTGTTTAATTAACTTTATGTCAACGAGTTTCAACAAAGAACGCTACTCCGACAACATACCTGGAATTAATTAATGTAATTAATCTATAGTTAGAAATGTATGTGATATGTATTATAACATGTTTGTATAACAAGTTGCATGTATTATCATAACTTTCTTAGTTAGCAATAGAAATTAGAAAACCATCCCCATAAATGTTGTCTAGGAAAGTAGTAACATTTAGTAATTAAACTTCATCTACAATAAGTTAGAAATTCATATAGTTAAAATCATTAAAACGTATTCTTTAAATTAGTAAACATAACTTGAGATCCATCGTTATTTAACACATTTTTCATATAATTTAGTTAAATTAAACATTATTTAAAGTTTACACCTCATTTAGAACTTATAACATCTTAGTTAGAAACACACATTAAGGTAACTAACACACTTTACCCCAATTTATTTATTTAGTTAGATTATTTCCCTTAGTTAGCACAGCTCAGCACACTAACGTAGATTAGATTAATTAGAGTATTCATTACACACAGGATCGGTAGGAAACGATCCTTACAACCATGTAAATTGTGTACAAAAATGACCGGTGCAAAAAGACGGCACAGTCATTTGGCTTAAAATGTTTGTAAACTAATCCAATCATTTATTGTACATATATTGTTGCATTTCTTTTCATTGCTATAACAGTATTTTAATGATATAACGCATTTTTAAACCAGTGTGTAGCGAAAGTGTAGGTAAAAGAAGTGTGAAAGTGAGTGAAAGTGTGGATAAAAGATGTGTGAAAGAGAATGAGTGAATGAGATAACAAAGAGAGAGCAGAGAGGCATTTTGCGGAGAGTAGCCGCACAGCATAAATTGTTGTGGTTCGTCCGTGTCAGTTTGTGTAACACAATGTGTTGTGTCGTTTTTATCTGTGTAGTAGCCATACATACATTCAACTAGACTGATAGATAATATATTTTAAGCTTCCTAAAATCGGCGAATAGTCATAAATCAGCCTTACACACTCGTTTGTGACTACAATAAACCGTTTCTATGGCGCTTGAAAGATAACAGACACGTAAATTATAGACATACAAACATGTTGGTAATTTAAATACACATTAGTTAAACACAAACACGCAACCAAACAGGAAAAACTAACAAATAAAGATGCATACATCATTACATGCAAAGGGGCATAATAACTTCCATCAAGGGACACTACAAAATTTCGAAACCCGAGTTTAACACTGAAAGATTTTTTCACAAGCGGAAGCTAGATAGGTGAACATTAACACACAAAGCATCTATGCAAGTTGGAGTGTATATTATATGGGAGCATGAATATTATTAATGTATTGTACCCTTAACAGGGACATTTTGTTTGGGTTGTTAGTTAATTAACAATTTGAGGAGTAGGACTATTAAGTCAATGACTCTGGTTCACACAACTCCCGATAAGTATAAAGTCAGAATGAGCTAATGCTCTAGCCAACTGTACTAATGTGGTGTGATGATCAATAGCCAAGTGAATTGATACAACAGTGTCACAAGGGAAAGTAGAGGTCTTGTTCTTAGCCCAGAACAGAGTTAAAAAGCTCATGCAGCCTTTGACAAAATTAGAGACGCCTAATTTTTTTTAGATAACGACTTGTGTTACACCCATAAGCTTGTAACACAACACAGCCGGGGAGAGAGCCTGTCAAAGAGCTGCAAGCAGGCTAATCGAGAATAGAGGAGAGAACTAAGGAAGAAGAACAAGAACGGATAGAGATAACATCCCTATCTAAGGAATAGGGGAGAGAAGGAGCATAACGCAAGAGGGAGAACCGTAAACAGTTCTCCGACGGAACACACGCGTGTCCTGAAAAGGGAACACGCTAATACGTGATCAAGAGTTACCCACGATAGAGTGGGGAAACTAGTGTCACGAGAAGTATCCACAAACAGTGGATACTTTAGAAGGGTAACCGAGTGACAAGTCACCCTAACGCGTGATGCACGAAGGGTCAGCAGCTCGTGGCGGAACACGCCACGAAAGTCCAGCAGACTTGGACTTGACTGCGTAGAGGACGGATCGGTGTACCTGCTCTGAATAGTGTGTTGTTTACAGGACAGTAGAGATAGACTTAGACTTAGAATAATTCATTGATAATACCATTAGACCATGTCATAACATAGTAATGTCATCATGTATGTATCTCATGTGATTATCAGCTCTCAGAGCTTGTGTATAATCAGCCCACAATAAATCTATATCCTTTTGTGCGACGTACGAGTTATCATGCGTGTGGTACAAAAGAAGAATCCATGGGTGCCTGTCATAACTAGGTTGTTGACAGGGAGCAAGTTGTGACAATAAAAAAGATTTGTGGAAAGGGAGATACAGCATGAGAAAATTTATGACAGTCTTGTGCCATGACACGGAAGGGAGCCAACATATGAACTGATCCATGCTGTCAGAGATCGCAGGCTTTGGAAAAGCATCACTGCCTCCTACACCAGCCGGCAATGCACTGGATGAAGTATACTGCTCTTTTATAGTAAAAGACCAAACTACACAAATAACAAGGTGTGTTACAAAGTCTACAAATGATAAAAATAGCATGTCCTGACTTCAAAAGCCTACAAACTTCAGAAATAACATTTCAAGTTAACAAACCTCAGAAATAATAATTGAGTTTTCAAGCCTACAAACTCCACAAATAACATATTTCATAACAACAAATAATCAAATACAGAGGTTCTACAAAAACTGAGAAAGAAAAGAGAGTTGATAACAGAAATAACAAAGAGGCAAGTTGCTGGTTATTCAGAAAGCAATGGCAAACTACTGAACATTAACTTGCAAATAAACCACAAACAGTTGAAAAATGCTGGGGTTGACTGTGACGTCCTGTAAACTAACCTTTCTTTATTGTTAGAGTGGATAGTGATTATTCAATGATAAAGAGTACACAATCTTCGTGGCTTAGAGGTTATGACTTTTCTCCATAATTTTGTATACTCTCGTGGGTTAACGTGATGACGGTAAGAATCAGCGGTGGTTCGAATCGCATCGATAACTTACGGGGTATGTGAGCCGGCCGCTCAGAAAGCAATGGCAAACTACTGAGCGTAATCTTGCCAGGAAATCAACATACAGCTGAAAGATGCTGGTGTTGACAGCAATGTCCTGTAAAGGATATGCAAAAAAAAAAAAAAAATCACAAGCAGCCATTGTTCAGGTTCACCACAGAGACTTTATAACATATGAGTTCACAAGACTACAAACTCTAGAAACTCCAAAAAAGTTTCATACAAATCCGAAAAACCTGAAGTGACAGACAGCTAAAACTCAGTCACTCTTAAAAAATTACCCACCTGTTTAGCCTTGACCGTGTCCACAGAACTAGCTGATGACCGCGACCCAGATTCAGAATCAGAGCCTGAACTTGAACTTGACCCCGATGAAGATGATGATGATCCTGAACTTGACGAAGATGACCCTGAACTGCTGCTTTCGGAATCTGACTCATCACTTGTATCCATTTTTTCATTCCTCTTCTTCGAGGATTTGTTCACCTCAGCAACTTTCAATTTGTTCTTTGATTTGTCTAATTTTGATGAAGACTTCTTGTGATGTGAAGATCTGGAACTAACTGGTTCAACCTGGTTCTGAACTTCAAATTCTGGAACACTCTTACCCTTCTGACTTGCTTTATTGTTTCTACTTCCAAGTTTTTCATTAAAGTCTTTTTCCTCCTTGATCATAACTTCATCATATGTTCTTTCCTTCTGAAATATCCTTTCCTTCTCTTTATGTTGCTCAGACTTCCTTCTTTCTGTTTCTTTTGCCTGTTCTGCTTTGAATTTTTTATTTTGTGAAAAATTTGCCCACGTGGACAAGGCTTTATCTATGGGGTCTTCCTCTGTAAGGTCAAGGTTGTCATCATAATCGAGTTCCATGGCTTCTTCCTCTAGAACATTCAGTACGGCATCCCGTGCTGCACGATCGTCTGCAACTGGCATTGCTTGTGCCTTGGTCCTCTCAGGGACATTGGTCACGGCAGCACCACCTGAATCTGATGCTATGTCTGTCACATTTTTGTTAGCATCTGCTACATTATCAGGATTTTCTGTTTGTTTATCTCTATTTAACGGACTAACACCTGAAAAAAAGGGGGAAAAAATCATGGAAAAGTACCGCAAGACATGTGGAATATGAAATGTAATATGGCTTGGGTAGGAGAAAAATCTGGCTTCTGCCTTGCCTGTCTACAAGTGAAAAATATGATGAGATCACCCACTGAGTGCCAATTTGCCTATGAAAATATGGGGTACTACATGTCCAATACGCTTCAGGTTGTTTAAAATGAAACCTTCAAATTTTACTCTTACCATGTACTCGTTAGTCTCAAAATGTGTAAAATGTTCCTTTACTCTTTTTTACTTTTATATGTAGCCCTTATTAAGTTAATTATATTCTGTAGTATCACATAATTCTTAATCAATTTCCCCATCAATGATGTCAAAGAGCTGTTCATAGTCGACTAATGCAACATAAAGTGGTGAATTCATTCAAATACTTTGATCTATTATTATTCGAGACTGGTTGGTACACATGAAGAATAGCCAATCATATAATGCATTGCCTGGGTCAGAGTTCATGATGAATAAATGAATGAACTTTATTTTCAAAGGGTCACAAGCTGGGCACAAAAACCCATATGGCATTCAGCCCTTCCACAGCAATTATATGTTCCATTTTGTGTGTGTGAATTCCATGTAGTAGTAGGCAATAATAACAATTACCCATGTGACATTCGGCCCTTCCATAACAATTGTATGTTCCATATTAAGCATGTGAATTCCATGTACAGTAGGCATAATAACAATAATGTCGTGCATTTGCACAAACATGAAATAAACATGTTTTGAGACACAGACGGTCAGACAGACATACATACAATCACATACACAAATATGTATCAATCTGTCCATTCATCCAAGCAAGTGTGGGTGGGTGGATGAATGGATATATGTTTGTGTCTGTATGATGTATATCTGTCCATCCGCTTGTCCATTCTTACACAAATAGAGACAGACAATACTGATCAGAAGCTTTAAGGAACTAAAGAGGAACTGCAAAAGACTATGTTTGCCACCTTCCACTAAGTTCTCAAGTGTATCCTCATACCATACACACAAGATCGTCTTCTTTTTGTTTTGCAATTGCATGGTTTGTATTCAAGTTCATTCACGTGCTACAACTACTTATAGTGCAAAGGACTGATTTTTATATGTAGATCAGCTTTCCCTATTACCAGTGTCCCCCGCCATCAAGCGCTCTTATCCATTCAGCCAAGCTGACCACCATAAAATCGTATGTGTAATTTCTTTAATCCACACATGGTTTTCATTTATTTCCTGAAGGACTATCTCATTGGTTTTTCTACCCTCACACGGTATTCTTCACTTTCCACAGAACATTTCAAATGATATTAGACGATTGTCAGTGTGTCTGCTTATTGTCCATGTTTCTTAAAATCTTAAAAGTTGAGAGGATCGATTTCATTGCACCAGGTTTTATCCCATATGTCTCAGTCTCTTTCCACAGGGCGCCCTGCCGAAAGCAATGCACAAAGAACTCTATAGGCAACCTCCAGAAGTCTCAGAGGAAAATGCACTCGTGAACTGAAAGACGCAGCCTGGAATCAAACCCATGACCTTCGAAGCACAAGGCAAACGACTTGACCACTTTTCCACGGAGACTCCCTGTGGCCATGTGTCATGTGCTTACAATAGCAGTAAATAAATGTTGCTTGTTCATAGCAGGACATCGCAACCAACTCCAGGTTGATACTTCTAGACTATTGTGTGTTCTGTGGTCTGCCATTGCTTTCTGAATGAGAATTCAACATTTAAGTTCAACTTAATGCCGGTGTAGGAGTTAAACCGTCTATCTCGTCATCAGTGTACCGGAAGTTTAAGAGTGAGTGCTCTTATCCTTTGTATCAAGTCGATGTCTATACAACAGTATAGGGGAGGGAGGGAGGGGCAAACAGACGGACACACATAGAGAGAGTAAGAGAGAGAGAGAGAGAGAGAGAGAGAGAGAGAGAGAGAGAGAGAGAGAGAGAGAGAGAGAGAGAGAGAGAGAACAAATGAACAAATGAAGGAACTTTATTTTCACAGCGTCACAAATTGGGCACACATGCCCATCTTATAATTTTCCAATCACTCACCTTTCGTACATCAATTATCTATGGTGCATGTTACATTATGAAAGTTGTGAACATAAACAATACATATTACTATGTTATATGACACAGAGAGGGAGAGGGAGTAGGTTCCATTTTTAAAAAAAGGACTCGCCTGGCAGTGCAATGATGATTATTAAACATACCGTCAAAAGCGGGCCCCTCCCCTTGCTGAGGTGTCTGTGTGGCCCCAACTTCCTCCATGCTGGAGCTCAACTTGAGAAGAGCCCTGGCTGGGGTTAGTTTATCCTGCCACAAGACATTACCTGTTTTAAGGAAACACAACCAGGCAAATGTCAAACTCAAAGTTGAGTCTGGTAAACATGTTTGTTTCGTAACAACTGTTGTTAATGTCAAACGTGCACCTGGTGATATTGATGAAGATCATGATACTGATGATGTTAAAAGTTAGTTGCATATCCTTTACAGGACCTCACAGTCAATCCCAGCATTTGTCGGCTGTTTGAGATTTATTGGCAAGTTTATGTTCTTCAGTTTGCCAGTGCTTTCTGACCGACCAGCATTCATACTTTTGTATGGAAACCAACACAAGGCGGTCTGGTACCAAATCGCCGGCAGCCATGTTTCAAACGGGGTCAGCGGGATTACAAATTGCATTTGTAACCCCTTCGTGATGTTAAACATGATGCTGATGAAGATAAACATGATGAGAATGATGTTACTGTTAATCATGATGTTGATATTAAACATGAGGATTATCATAATCTTGTGGTAGGTCAGCATGGCCGAATGGATAAGAACAATAGTTCTTAAACATCCGGTGTGCTGATGCCAAGGTAACGGGTTTAACCCCTACACCAGACAACTGGACTAAAATGTTGACCTATCGTCCTTAGTTTGGGAATGTAATTACAAGTACCTCTGAAGTCAGAGTGGGTTTGCCTGGTGTTCAGGGACACTGTTAATAGGGAAAGCTAATCCACAATCAAAATCCAGTCCAGCACTACTAGAAGTAGTGTGTATAGACTACGTTTGAGTTCAAAGCTAGTGAGTACCCAACAAAATAATGTTGGTGATGTTAAATATAATGATGATCATGTTTATGAAGTTCAATATGATCGTATTGCTGTTAATTACAATGAAGATGATGATTACACTTAGGATGATAATCATCATCATCATGATAGTGATCTAATTTTTTTTTAAACTTTGTTGGCGTTCGCTCACTCTGAACTCAAGCTTAGTCCATACACAATACTTCTAGTAGTGCTGGACTGAATTCTTCATGTGGATGGATTAGCTTTCCCTATTACCAGTGTCCCTCGCCATCAGGCGAACCCACTCCAACTTCAGAGGTATTTGTAATTTACATCCCCAAGTCAAGGATGAGAGATCAACATTTAAGTCCAACTGGAGTTGAACCCCTTAACTCGGTGATGGTATTTACAAATAAAATCTTACATGTAGAATCATCAATCCATTCTACTCCCTTCGGTGCATACTCTGAGAAGTAACCAAAGACATCCTTTGTGCTCATATTGTCCGTCCCTCGTAGCATGATGGTGTCCGTACGCCAGCCACGCACATCCTGGTCCAATGTGTCTGTGCTCATGCCCAGACTGAAAACATAAATACGCTCAGATTAAAGATCAAATAACAATCAATATCAATGGTTTAAGTTATAAGCAATGAAGTCCTAATAACATATTGTGATAGGTTTACAAGGTGTAGACTGCGCCTGGCCCTGCAACCACCAGAGTTAGGATCGGCTAGCATCTCCTTATGATGTCACCATGTTCATCAGCACCGTGATGTCATGTGCTTAACATTCTTAACAACAATACTGACAGGTTACAAGAAAATGGCATGGTTATTGTAATTTATATCACACTCTTAAGGTTTTGATTTTAAGTCCCCCTCGTAAAAAAAGCAAGAACTCCACAACTCCAGTGATGACACCAGGAGTCTCTGAGAAAACTGCACTCATGAAACCAAATCCAGAATCAAACACACAACCCAATAATCACTGTTTGCCATAAAGCCAATAAGTGTGGGCAGTCACGATTCATTATCATACATGATCACCAACTGTTATAATGCCAATAAGTGTGGGCAGTCACGATTCACTATCACACATGATCACCAATTGTTATAATGCCAATAAGTGTGAGCTGTCATGATTCATTACCACACATGATCACCTATGTCTTAGATCAACTCTGTGCTCTTGTCTCGACAACAGCATGGAGCTAAATCAACCAAGTATTTATATGTCTTCCTTTTCCCATGAATTTTGCCAGCTCTGCCCAAGTTTTCAAGTTATTTCCCCACATAATGTGCCCAAACAAATCTTAATTTCTCAAATCTGTGCGTCATCTACTGCCTATAGTACATTGCGGTGTAGGACAGGGGGGTCATGAGCGTGAGGAATTAAGGCCACCTGGATATCACAGTTGTTGTGAACTGTGCAGGCTAGAGTTTTTCTTTTTGCCCCCGACAGACAAAAATCCACAATCAATTTTATGATTTTCATTTGTTTCTTTAAGAAATATCTCATTAATTTTCTATCTACCCAAAGTATTCTCCTACTGACAGATTTTTGTCTCAATAATGCTCATTGTTCATGATTCACATAAAGTGGTGTAGCAGAGTGGCTAGACTGTCAGCTGCTGACCCAGTGGTTGTGGGACTGTTCCACATCGGGGCAAATCTGAATTTTCAACACAATGACCTGATCTCTCAGGTTGAACCAGCCTAAAATGGGTACAGAAAATTCCATGGGAAGTTAAAGCGGCCGGCGTGATACTGACCACATCGCCCAGAGTGCCGTTTGGTCAACAAAATAGGAGTCTGCGTTCATCCAGTCCAATGTGACTAAATGCACGTAGAAGGGCCCTTTTCACATGCAGACAATAGCAACAGGTTGAATTTTTAATGACTGTGCAGTGTTTGAATATATTGCCGGTCCAAGTTTTGTTTACCTATTATGTTGCATGAACTTTACAGAGGGTGGATACAAAACTTGTATTAATAATATTTTCAAACACTGCACAGTCATTAAAAATACACCCTATATATAGCACTTTAATAATATTTTTCTCACAACATTTCACAGCCGTAACTACTTCTTCTGCGTTCATCCAGAATGTTGTTTTAGACGTAAGCACCATATTCTGTCTTTATAGCACTTTAATACTATCTTTCTCACAACAATTTGCAGCCATGACTACATATATTATGTCTATATAGCAATTCAATATTATTTTCCTCACAATTCACAGCCATTACAAAATTTTGTGTGTGCATATGTACAGGACATTGCAGTTAACACCAGCATTTTTCAGCTGCTGTTCATGTCTTGGCAAGTTTTACGTTCAGTAGTTTGCCACTGCTTTCTGAACGACCGGCTCACATACCTTTCCGTAAGAAACCAGCGTGACGTGATGTGCTGCCAAATCTCGCGCAACTGTTATTTGAACGTGAGTATACAGAATTATGAACAGCGTCCTTAACTCCTTATAACTACATATACTCTGTCTATATAGCTATTCAATATTATTTTTCTCACAATTTACAACCATAACTACATATCTCTATATAGAAATTCAATACTATCTTTCTCACAATTCACAGCAACAGCTACCCATAAACATCAAAAATCTAAACATCATGAAAAAATACAAACTAAATACCACTCACCTTTTGTATAAGTTTTTGATGTCCACATCTGTTATGGGCTGCTTAGGCGTGCTCAATGTACCAAACCTCTGAGCTCTTTTTTCCCTTTTCTCCGTTGCTTCCTAGTCAATTGTAAACACAACTACTGCAGCTACATGCCAGATAAAGTTGCATAAACTCATCTAAACATACAAGTTGCATTTCCTTTATAGGACATTGTTATCAACCCTAATTAATTCAACCCTAATTAATTGGTTGTTTGTGATTTACTAGGCATGTTTTTTTTTTGGGGGCGCTCACTCGCTTTGAACTCAAGCGTAGTCCATACACACTTCTAGTAGTGCAGAAATGAATTTTGCATGTGGATTAGCTTTCCCTATAAACAGTGTCCCTTGCCATCAGCGCATTCCGCCTTCAGAGGTACTTGTAATTTACATCCCCAAGTCAAGGATGATAGTCAACATTTTAGTCCAACTGTCCGGTGTTGGGGTTAAACCCCTTACCTCAGCATCAGCACACTGGATATTTAAGAACATGCATTCTTATCCATTTGGCCAAGCTGACCTACACTAGGCATTTTAAGTTCAGTAGTTTGCCACTACGAAAGGAAAGAAAGTTGAATTCCTTCCATATGAGATGTCTGAGACGTATCCTGGGCATATCATGGAAAGATCACATAACAAACAAACATGTGCTTGAAAGAGCAGATATTACCACAGTGCACACCCTCCTCAAGCAGAGACGCCTCTGGTGGCTGGGCCACGTATCCAGAATGGAGGATGAACGTATTCCCAAAGATCTCCTTTACGGAGAACTAGCCACAGGGAAGAGGCCAACCGGAAGACCCCAATGCGATATAAGGATGTTTGTAAACAAGATATGAAAACCCTTGGCATAGACAAAGACACGTGGGAAAGAGTTGCAACAGACAGATGTTCCTGGAGAAGAGATGAACGAAACGGACTGGTGCTCTTTGAGCACAATCTGATCCAACAAACTGAGGATAAGAGGCACAGACATAAAACGCAGTCACTTACTGCGGGACCAGCCTCGTTTTACAGATGCGGAAACGTGACAGAGATTGTCACTCTCGCACTGGACTATGCAGTCACCAGCGGTGCTGCCAGGTACCTCCCCAGCGGCACAACTCTATAGTCCTACAGGACTGAAAGAGGCCTACTACTAGTTTGCCACTGCTTTCTGAATGGCCTTCTTTTTTTTGCTCTGTATTCCCCACGGGGGGAAAGATCCTCTACTGACTCACTAGAAGCCCTCCTTTCCTTAGCTATCCCATGCATTTACTGGCATCTAAACATAGATTAATGCAGAAGATGTGGAATGGAGAAATAGTCTTTTGTGAAAAAATACTTTTAAAAAAAAGTGGCAGAGAAAGATGTATGCGGAAATAGCTCAGTATTAAATAATAATATAGAAAACATCAACTTCATCAAAATATCAGTTGACAGAGAGGACAGAAGAATTATTATAATTTTGTTAGCTCACTTTATACTCAAGCTTCGTCCACATATGTGCTACTACTTCTAGTGCATTGGACTGATTTATGCACGTGGATCAGCTTTCTCCATTACCAGTGTCTTTTGCCATCAAGCGAACCCACTCCAACTTCTGGGTTACTTGTAATTTATGTCCCTAAGTTCAGGTTGGAAGTCCAGCTGACCAGTGTATGGGTTGAACCCGCTACCTCAGCATTAGCACAGCAGAAGTTTAAGAGCAAGCGCTCTTATCCATTCAGAAAATCTGATCTCCATTATGATCGTTGATGTCTGTTTCAAACCAGACATATGAAGAAGAAGAAGAAGAAGAAGAAGAAGAAAGAAGAAGAAGAAGAAGAAGAAGAAGAAGAAGAAGAAGAAGAAGAAGAAGAAGAAGAAGAAGAAGAAGCAGAAGAAGAAGAAAATGTGGTGGAGGAGGAGGAGGAGGAGAAGGAGGAGGAGGAGGAGGAGGAGTAAGAAGAAAAGTAAGAAGAAAAGAAGGATAAAGAGGGGGAGGAAGAAGAAGAAGGTTAATAGTTAATATAAAAGATACTGCCATATATATTTAGCATGATATGAATTGACTGTGAACTAATATTAAATTATAATAATACCAATGGTTCCGTCACCCTGCTACTGAGTGAGTGTGTGGCGCGACTCTGTGAGCTGTGATATTCGCGTGGAATGCCTCTACATGTCCGCTTTTCTTTGTACAGTGACCTGCATGTTCAGAACAATGGCTACCAGCTGTTGCTGAACTGACTGATTTGCCTTTTCGGTTCATGAGGGTATTTTTCAGGAGACTCATGGGAGTCAGCGCTGGAGCTACGGAGTTTGTGCTTAATGTGAAGCTTTCAGCGGGTCACCATGCGGATAGAGACAGAGCCATGTGAGAAAACCCGGGTCAGTGAGGTCTTTCTGGTGACTGCCGATTCCATCGACGATGAACTGTGGTTTTCGTGGAGGACTTTTGTGTTGGCATTCTGGCAGCGGCATTATGTTGGATTGCCGAGACTCCTGTCTGTTCCACTTTTCACATTGGACAGTGGGGAGCATTTTGTGTGATATTCACTGGCACAGGAAGGAGCATAATGGGGACGACCCATTGCTGTGAAGTTGGAACCTCGACTAACTAACTAACTATGATAATACCAGACAGAAGAAGAAGAAGAAGAAGAAGAAGAAGAAGAAGAAGAAGAAGAAGAAGAAGAAGAAGAAGAAGAAGAAGAAGAAGAAGAAGAAGAAGAAGAAGAAGAAGAAGAAGAAGATTAACATAACAGATACTGCCATACATATTTAATATCATATGGATTGACTGTGGACAAACATTTGTGAGAAGAAAGATGATAAACCCTGTATGTCAGCTTCTGACAAGATAAGAGAAAACAGTGAAGACAAGAAAGCGGTGGTCATAATTACCTCTGATGTGATATCAACACCAGTAACAAAGTTCCCAGTTTTGTTCTCGTAAATCTTGGGCTGTGAAACAAACAACAACGAATTATGTTTCATGAACATGGTCAATACTGATTAAGTTGCGTGACAGCTAGATTGTATAGGTGGTAGAGTATAAGTTCACCCACCATATACTGCGGAGGTCCTCCCATAAGCCATCATCATCATCAAGTGCCGTGCCGGCTGGCGTAGGCGTTCATGGCTCTCCATAGATCTCGGTCTTTGGTTTTCTGGATCAACTCTGGTGCTGATATTCCTCCATGCCACCGTCTCAATCCATCCAGCATCACTTCTCTTGGTCTACCTCTGCCTCTCTTCCCCTCGATCTTTCCAGTTGTTACGATGTTCTCCAATGCCTCTCTTCTCATCACGTGACCGAAGAAAGATGTTTGTCTCTGTCTTATTGTTGTATATAATGTTCTAGTTTCATTAGCCTGTTTCAGGCAGTCGTCGTTAGTTACTCTGGCAGTCCAAGGAATTCGCAACATTCGTCTCAGGAACCACATCTCTGTTGCTTCTAATTTCTTCTTAATTTGTTCATTTACATTCCAAGATTCACTGCCATACAGCAAAACTGGTTCTACATAGCATTTCAGCACTCTCTTTCTTACATTCAGTGATAGTGACTTATTGCATAAGATACTCTTCATTTTCTGAAATGCGGCTTTTGCCTGCCCTATTCTGCTCCTAATCTCTGTTGTACATCTTCCATCTGATGTTATAAATGCCCCTAGGTATCTAAAATTATCAACTTGGTTAAGGATTTTCCCTTCTATTTCTATGTCACATTTTGGTGTCACCATTTTCTTTGATATTACCATTGTTACTGTTTTCTTGATATTCAAGGAGAGTCCTTTCCTTGCACTCTCTGTTACTACAACGTCTAATAATTGTTGTAGGTCTGTTGAATTATCCGCCACCAATACTGTGTCATCTGCATAGCGTATATTATTTATATTATAACCTCCAACTAGTATTCCTGGCATCTCTTTGATCTCTCTCATTATTACTTCGCTATACAGGGAGAAAAGATCTGGTGACAAGACACACCCTTGTCGTACTCCTAGCTTTATCTGTTCGTAACTACCCTCTTTATTTCCCATTTTAATTGCTGCTACTTGGTTCCGGTAAACATTCTTTATTATTCTTAAATCTTTTCCATCAATGTTGATATCTTCCAACATTTTAATCAGTTCATCATGTTTTACTTTATCAAATGCCTTAGTATAATCTATGAAGCACAAATATATGTCTCTCTGTTTCTCTATTGACCTTTCTATTAGTGTCCGTAATGTATAAATTGCATTGTTTGTGCCCTTTCCTTCCACAAATCCATACTGTTCTTCACTAATTTCCATTTTTATTTTCTTTTTGGTTCTTCTCATTATGATTCTGAGTAGAAGCTTAGTGATATGGTTTATAAGGTTAATTGTACGAAAATCTTCACAATCAATTGCTCCTGGTCTTTTTGGTATAGCTATAAATACAGATTTCAGCATATCACTGGGTAAATATCCACTGCTGTAAATATCATTCAACATTTTGGTTAATATATCTACTCCAAATTCTCCCAATACTTCTAATTCTTCTATTGTGATTTCATCTGGCCCAGCTGTTTTTCCTTTCTTCATACGTTTCATAGCGTCAGCGACTTCTTTTTTCAGAATAGGTGGACCTTCCAAGTTACTATCTTCTGTTAATTCTTCCCCTTTCTCCTTCATATAATTCTCTTATATACTCATTCCACCTCTTCATTATAGCATCTTCCTCTAATATTATCTTTCCTGTTTTTGATTTCAAACACCCTGTATTTATTCTTATTTTTCTTCCTGTAAGCTCACTGATTTGTCTGTGCATATTTTTTGTATCTTTAATGGAATTTAATTCAATTTTTTTGCATTGCTCGTTTAACCAACTTTCTTTAGCCTTCCCACATTTATCTTTTATTTCTTTATTTATCTTAGCGTATTCTTGTTTGTCATTTTTACTCTGTTTTCTTTTGTCCATCAGTTTTAAGATATCTTCATTCATCCATTTTTTCTTAGCTATTTTGCCTCTCTCCGATAATACTTCTTTGCTAGTTTGATGAATGGAGTCCCTTAACATTTCCCATTGTTCATCTATACTCTGTATTTTAGTTATTGCATTGTACCTATTTTTCACAGTCACTCTGTATTGTTCTTGCATTTCTTTATCTATTTCAGAACCTCTTTATTAAGTCTCATGTTCTTAACCATTTTTTTCCCTCTCTTTAATCTTACTTTTATTTGTCCACATAGTGGTACATGATCACTATTACAGTCAGCACCAGGCATTGTCTTTACATTAATTAAAGCATTTCTAAATCTTTTATTAATTAGTATGTAGTCAATTTGGTTGCGTATTTTCTTATCAGGGCTTATCCATGTGTACAGTCGTCTTTTATGGTGTTTAAACCATGTGTTTCCAATTATCATATCATTGATATTTGCCCATTCTATTAGCTTTTCCCCTCTTTCATTTCTTGTACCTAAACCATAATTCCCCACTACATCCTCCATTTTTCCCTTTCCTACTTTTGCATTAAAATCACCAAGTATTATTTTTATTTCTTGTGATCCAATTTGAGCCATCGCCATTTCTATTTCGTCGTAAAAGTGTTGTATTTCTTCATCACTACTGCTTGCTGTTGGTGCATATACTTGTATAATATTTATGTCTATTGGTTTGCCTTTGATTTTTACCATAATAACTCTATCTGAAATACACCAGTATCCATTAATTGACTTGGCTGTTTTTTCGTCTAATATTATTCCTACACCTTTTTCATGTGTATCCCCTCCAGAATAAATTATTGTATGATTGTCAGCTATAATTTTGCCCGATCCCTTCCATCTCATCTCACTAACGCCTAGTATATTCATTTTCATGCTATCCATCTCTCCTAGAACATTGGTCAACTTTCCTAGCTCATTTAATGTCCTAACATTCCATGTTCCTACTCTAAATTTATTTATTTTAGTTATGATTTTGCCATCAGTAGCTGGATGACGGTCTGGTGTCACCTGTGGCTCATGACTGTCCCTACCGGACGAGGATGCCCTAAGACAGCCATTAACGTCCTTCACTAACTTTGATTTATGTTTTGCCATGAAGTCTTGGGAAGATAATGTGGTGGTTTCCCCTTGCCTTCCACATCCACATGGTGGTCTTTTACCTCTGCCTTTGACAGCCATTTCCGACTGTAAGGACAAGTGAGTGCCCTGCCCTGCTCAGCTGCAGAGTTGTCCACTTATTCCGGTGGATACTCGGTCTCCAGAGCTGTGTTAGCCACACCGTAGTGTGTTTCCATCCTCTACCGCGGGGAGGTGCAGTTGGGATTTTCCCTTCATAAAGTTATGGTCTCTGACCAAAACTCTCCAGTACTTTTTAGAGAATCCCATAAGCCAGTTCAATACAAATCTCTGTTTTTTTTTCCTCTTCTTCTACTGCTGTCACTGTCTTTGCTTTTTTTATCTTTTGACACTACCTCTTCTTCTTCTCTTCCTCCTTGTCCTACTTCTTCTTCTGCCATCTTCTACTGCTGTCACTGTCTTTGCTTTTTTTATCTTTTGTCACTACCTCTTCATCTTCTCTTCCTCCTTGTCCTACTTCTTCTTCTGCCATCTTCTACTGCTGTCACTGTCTTTGCTTTTTTTAATCTTTTGTCACTACCTCTTCTTCTTCTCTTCCTCCTTGTCCTACTTCTTCTTCTGCCACTGTTTCTGCCTCTTCTCATCATTCTTTCTTGTTTCTCTTCCTTCTACTTCTTCATCTAATTCTGCTTCTTCTTATGCTGCACCACCTTTATCACATTTGTTGCAATCCATTCTTCTTCCTCTACTATTTCTTCTTTTCTTCCTCCTCCTCCATTTACTTTATTTCTTTCTTCCAAATGTTATATTACCCGACAATGTCCCAGCCATTAACTTGTGCTGTCTTAACCCTTTACAGTGGACAAAAACGTCTTTACTTCTGAACGGGCAAAACGGCCAAAAGCGTCTGTGACTACTAAGTGCTGTAATCACATGATCACGAGACTTTGCGGGATTTCCCATTGTCTACTTTTGGTTTCGTTGAGAGCTTGATAATGTGGCTGCCATTTGCAAGCGTTTACTTTAAATTTGATTGGATTTTTAAATAGTTTTTGGGGATTTTATGATTTATTTTTTCAAAATAGATGTTGACGATTCTTCAAGTGATAGCGGAAATTTTGCTGGGTTCAATTTAAGTGACATTCAAGTGCACGAAGTTGACTTTGAATCAGAGCTAGATATCAGCGTGCAGTGTACACACTTCAGATCTCTCAGAAACTTTTAAAACAATTGCCGATCACACAAATGAGTATGCTAGACAAAAAGATCGAACAGATAAATGATCGAGCTTGGATTCCAACAAATGCAACCGAAATGCAGGCAACATTGGATTATTATTTTAACATGTGAGTAAACTAATAAATCTGCATTCATTTTCCTTCATTCTGTTTTTATTTAACAAAAATCTTTTCACTAACACTATAGATTTGATGTTTCTACTAAAGTAACCCTAAATCTTAAGGTAAACCTAAAAAATGTTGCTCGTTCAGACTTACAAAATGGAAAAACGTCTGCCCTCTAAAGGGTTAAACCACAAATATACTGAGTGTCCTCCTGTAACATGGTTTGTTACTGTAACTGCACCTGACTCAGTCATTAACTTGTGCTGTCTTACACCACAAATATACCGAGTGTCGTTTTAAAACGGCTTGTTATTGTAACTGCACCTGACTCAGTCATTAACTTGTGCTGTCTTACACCACAAATATACTGAGTGTCCTCCTATAACATGGTTTGTTGCTGTAACTCCACCGGACTCAGTCATTAACTTGTGCTGTCTTACACCACAAATATACTGAGTGTCTTCCTATAACATGGTTTGTTACTGTAACTCCACCTGACTCAGAAATTAAATTGTGCTGTCTTACACCACAAATATACTGAGTGTCGTTTTAAAACGGCTTGTTATTGTAACTGCACCTGACTCAGTCATTAACTTGTGCTGTCTTACACCACAAATATACCGAGTGTCCTCCTATAACATGGTCTGTTACTGTAACTCCACTTGACTCAGTCATTAACTTGTGCTGTCTTACACCACAAATATACTGAGTGTCCTCCTATAACATGGTTTGTTGCTGTAACTCCACCGGACTCAGTCATTAACTTGTGCTGTCTTACACCACAAATATACTGAGTGTCCTCCTATAATAAATCTGCATTCATTTTCCTTCATTCTGTTTTTATTTAACAAAAATCTTTTCACTAACACTATAGATTTGATGTTTCTACTAAAGTAACCCTAAATCTTAAGGTAAACCTAAAAAATGTTGCTCGTTCAGACTTACAAAATGGAAAAACGTCTGCCCTCTAAAGGGTTAAACCACAAATATACTGAGTGTCCTCCTGTAACATGGTTTGTTACTGTAACTGCACCTGACTCAGTCATTAACTTGTGCTGTCTTACACCACAAATATACCGAGTGTCGTTTTAAAACGGCTTGTTATTGTAACTGCACCTGACTCAGTCATTAACTTGTGCTGTCTTACACCACATATATACTGAGTGTCCTCCTATAACATGGTTGGTTGCTGTAACTCCACCGGACTCAGTCATTAACTTGTGCTGTCTTACACCACAAATATACCGAGTGTCCTCCTATAACATGGTCTGTTACTGTAACTCCACCTGACTCAGTCATTAACTTGTGCTGTCTTACACCACAAATATACTGAGTGTCGTTTTAAAATGGCTTGTTATTGTAACTGCACCTGACCCCAGACTTATTTTTTTTAAACAATTCCCAAAACAGAAACCTGCCATTGGTCTGTGATGTGCTAGAACCATTACATTTTGCAGGCCTGAAGGCATGGCTTAATAGTTGATCAGCCTTTCCCCTCACTTAACGGATGATGAGTGCAAGCCATTGAACCCTTGTCTAAGCATGCTTATGACATTACCAGCATAGCACCCTGGCTACTACACTTATGCACCTACCCCCACACTTTAATACTGTCAAGTAATTTCACGGACTGACAGAATTAATTTATTGGATGTGTGTGATTCAGTGGGGAATTATATGATCAATTTCTGAAAGGCCAATGCTTGTACCATCGAAATCAACTTAAAGGTGTCGGAGTGATTATAAGCAAACATTTGCTAATAATGTAGGGGTAATATTCGCAAATGGCTGGTCACGTGACACATTCGCAAACGGTTGGTCACATGGCCTACGTTTGACTACATTATTAATGTTTGTGGAAATATAACTGTGTCCTCGGTAGTGTAGTGGTTAGTATCTCTGCCTGCCATGCGGGAGACTAGGGTTAGGCTCCCCGCCGGAAATTTCTGTTTTGTTTTTTTTGTTTAATCGAGTTCAAATACCCTTATCGGTGAGTTCATATACCCTTGTCAATGGACGCCCAAAAAATTGCAAATCCTGTCATTATGATATTCCTCCCCCACCTTCCTCTCTCCAGTTGTATGGACAGATGGAGAAATAGATGGAAAGCATAGGCGAACAAAGGGAAATTCAAAAGAACGACATCTATCAAATAAGCAAAGTATGTTACTGAAAAGAAGGCGAACAAGAAATAGATGACAGGTGTAATCTTAGAGTTGATGGACAATATAAAACAAAGTAAAAACGACAAATAATATTCTTCCCCTTCTTTTCATCTTCCAATGGAGCCTAGATTCTCAACTAAATCATGTCAACCTCTTTGCAGGTAGAGTTTTCAGTTTTACACTGGGTGAGGCAGTCAGTCTTACGGCACCCTACCTTAGACGCCTCCTACGTCAAGCATGGTAGATTACAGTGTAACTATTTATAGGTGCCAGTAACACACAGCCGGTCTCCCTGGCGAAGGAGTTAAGGACGTTGATCGTAATCCCGTATACTCACGTACAAAACACAGCTGCGGGAGATTCGGTAGCGGATCGCGTCGCGCTGGTTACTTACGGAGGTATGTGAGCCGGTCGTTCAGAAAGCAATGGCAAACTACTGAAAGTAAAACTTGTCCTGTAAAGGATATGCGAAAAAAAAAGTAACACACAGACGAGCCAAACAGCCAAGAGTAACCAACAAACAATTAGGATTAACTATGGTCACGTGATATGTAAATTTAACCCTGTGTGAACTTTATCATCTTTGAAACCTCGCTTCAGAGTTAATAAAAACACATGTTGACTAGAACTTCAGTTGCAAAGTGGAGGTCTGTTGACTTGGTTCACTTGAGATAGGGCAAATAGTGTCATCTACAGGCTTACTTTCATCTCTGTGCGTACGCAAATTCACCGTTAAGAAGTAAGTACCAGTATCTGGGCATTCATTAAGATATGATCATTAAAGTTTTATGGAATAAACTAGTATGTATGTAGTTGAAGTTCAAAAAGAAAGTGGGGTTTGAATGAAAAGAAGGGAGAATAATAGTTTTCTTAAGCCAATCGATGGCGGTAGTAAACGTCACGTGACCAGCCGTTTGCGAATAACGTCCGTACATTAATAGCAAGTGTTTGCTTATAAAGTCTATAAAATTATATTCGCAATTCCATTGCGAATAGAGAAAAATTATATTCGCAATCGAATTGCGGGAAGTAACAAACATGTCACAGTGTCTGCTCACTAGTCAATTTTAGTTTGGGCCATTAAGAAGTCTAAGAAGGTGGTTAATTTAAATAGGAATGTTCACTGTTGCGAGTTTAATTCTGCCGAATTCTCCGTATTTTTTAATGAATCACTCTTCTTCTTACTTCTGTCCGTTCTTTTAGCATCCATTTTATTTTTACATTACGTTAGTCCTGTTTAAATATCAATAATAATTTTTTCAGAACAGGTATCCCCAATACAAATAACGATCCCTACAAATAATTCTGTCCCCAGGCGAGTTCAAGAATTGCTAACTTTCATTTCTGTACACTTACTGTTACCAGGCATCCATGTTTGTTTACATTACCATCCTACTATTTACTATTTATGTAATATCGCAGCAGTGATGAGTCTATTAATTTGACACTTTCTATGGCCACCATTGCATCCTCTCTGAGTGACTCTGTTCTGGTCCAAGACGACAGTAGTATGCTTCGCCTCAGAGAGACATGACTAGGCAATTCAAACACCAGATTTCGATTGACTGGCCTCATTAATTAATAAATAAACAAGGATAAGGAAATGCTACGCATATAAAGTGCAGGAAAACCCGGTATATCTGAAGCAGGTGGACAAGAGAGAGGAGAGAGATAGATAACGAAGATAGTGTGAGAGACAGAGATATGAAAAAGATGTATTGAAAGACATTAAAGAGTGGTAAAGACAAGAAAGGGAGAGGTAGGAGATCGAGACTTCGAGCGAGCAAGAGAGAGAGAGAGAGAGAGAGAGAGAGAGAGAGAGAGAGAGAGAGAGAGAGAGAGAGAGAGAGAGAGAGAGAGAGAGAGAGAGAGAGAGAGAGAGAGGGGGGGGAGGGAGACAGAGCGAGAGAGAGAGAGAGAGAGAGAGAGAGAGAGAGAGAGAGAGAGAGAGAGAGAGAGAGAGAGAGAGAGAGAGAGAGAGAGAACTCGTGTTCGGGTGGCTAAGTTCCTTTCCAAGACAACAAAAGTAGAGGACAGATAAGAACACAAAGACAAGTGTGCAGGTTCTTGTGCAGCAAGATAAATAACACCTAATACACAAAATCTGTAGAAAACATATGCCTAAAGCGAAATCATCAGACTAGCATTGGTGTCACCGAATTCCTGAAAATGAATTTAAAAAATGTTGCCTCCCCGGCGGGGAATCAAACCTCGAGCTCCCGTACACCAGGCGGTGATACTAACCACTTAGCTACCGAGAACACGTTGATATCAACAATATATTGTAATATGGACACACGCATAGGAATAATCACGTGACCTTCGATTGTGAATATAATTTTTTTATGTTCGCAATTCCATTGCAAATAGTCACTTTGCTCCCTAAAAGTGTTGTGTTTATAAAATGGCATGGTCGAGACAGGAACACTGAGCCGATCCACGACTCTGGTGATCGAGTGAAATGGCGAGTCATGACCACCCATGCTTTCCGGCATGACATATGATTGACTGATTGATTATAAAATGAAGGGGTTACGGACGCAGTTTGTAATCCTGCATATCGAGTTCAAAACAGTTACTGGCAATTTGGCAACAGACCACCTGGCACTGCTTTTTATAAAATGGTATGAGTGCCGGTCATTCAGAAAGCAATGGCAAACTGCTGAAAATAAACTTGTCAAGAAATCACAAACAGCCCCAAAATGCTGGGGTTGGCTGTGACGTCCTGTAAAGGATATACAACTAACTTTATAAATTGCCTGGGACTTATTTTGAACCCTCTATGCAGTAGGTTCAGGAATTGTGAAGGTGCATTCAGTATCCCTTCAAATGGAGATGATTATGAAGTAAGGAATGAAAATACCGCAAGTCACCAAGTTGGTAATGACTTCATTTGATCAGGGGTGGAAAATTGTGCTTTCAATTCAGCACATGATGTTTCAGCAAGCAATTTGGTTTATTCATGTGTTCTGTTACCAAATTGCCTGTAAGACTAGGGGAAGACAAAGCCAGTTGCCATAGCACCTGGAAACTTTTACCTAGTGCCTGAATTTTCAATGTTTTTCTTAGGCTATATTTGCAAACCACATAAGCTGGCTCCGAAGAACAAGGGGCTTGCTTCCAATAACTGGTAACTGGCTCCTCAATTATGTGACTTTTTGTTTTCTCTACCTCCATACAAGAGTACACAATTCCAGGGCACCAGTCAGCACAAAATATTTAACCGAACCTGCTCCCGGAATTTGCAAATATTTCCACAGCTGGTATTATTTGCAGCACCAAAAATCAACTGGCTCTTTAGAAAAAGAGACTGGCTTCTGAATTCGAAGTGACTACACAAAATTTTGTTTATAGCACGAGCCGCCATACACAAAAATTTTGGCTGGTCACGTGATTATTCGGCACAAAATTTTGTGTATAATACGCGCCCCTATTCTACTTCCGGCTGGTTGGTCACATTGATGTCCGCTTCATTCGCTGCAAATACTGAGCTTGACGCTTACTTCAATACTGATCTTTTGTCTACTTCGCTGCAAATACTGAGCTTGACATTTACTTTTGAAGATGGCCATAGAAAAAGGAGCGCTCTTTTCAAAACAGGCTCAAAGAAACATATACATAAGCATGAATGAATCATGGCCAAATGAACACTCAGAGTGAGTGGTATTAATTGTTTACAAGTGGTGGTCATGTCTTCTAGCGAGGATCTGTCAAATCTCAGTCTTCAAGATCGACTCAACCTAACACAAGTAGCAGGAGATATGGTGGAACATCAAGTCGACAGCACCACCACATCACCCTGAGAGCAGGAGATATAGGTGGGACATCAAGTCGACAGCACCACCACATCACCCTGAGAGCAGGAGATAAGGTGGGACATCAAGTCGACAGCACCACCACATCACCCTGAGAGCAGGAGATAAGGTGGGACATCAAGTCGACAGCACCACCACATCACCCTGAGAGCAGGAGATAAGGTGGGACATCAAGTCGACAGCACCACCACATCACCCTGAGAGCAGGAGATAAGGTGGGACATCAAGTCGACAGCACCACCACATCACCCTGAGAGCAGGAGATATGGTGGGACATCAAGTCGACAGCACCACCACATCACCCTGAGAGCAGGAGATATGGTGGGACATCAAGTCGACAGCACCACCACATCACCCTGAGAGCAGGAGATATGGTGGGACATCAAGTCGACAGCACCACCACATCACCCTGAGAGCAGGAGATAAGGTGGGACATCAAGTCGACAGCACCACCACATCACCCTGAGAGCAGGAGATATGGTGGGACATCAAGTCGACAGCACCACCACATCACCCTGAGAGCAGGAGATATGGTGGGACATCAAGTCGACAGCACCACCACATCACCCTGAGAGCAGGAGATATGGTGGGACATCAAGTCGACAGCACCACCACATCACCCTGAGAGCAGGAGATATGGTGGGACATCAAGTCGACAGCACCACCACATCACCCTGAGAGCAGGAGATATGGTGGGACATCAAGTAGACAGCACCACCACATCACCCTGAGAGCAGGAGATATGGTGGGACATCAAGTAGACAGCACCACCACATCACCCTGAGAGCAGGAGATAATGGTGGGACATCAAGTCGACAGCACCACCACATCACCCTGAGAGCAGGAGATATGGTGGGACATCAAGTAGACAGCATCACCACATCACCCTGAGAGCAGGAGATATGGTGGGACATCAAGTAGACAGCACCACCACATCACCCTGAGAGCAGGAGATAAGGTGGGACATCAAGTAGACAGCATCACCACATCACCCTGAGAGCAGGAGATAAGGTGGGACATCAAGTCGACAGCACCACCACATCACCCTGAGAGCAGGAGATAAGGTGGGACATCAAGTAGACAGCATCACCACATCACCCTGAGAGCAGGAGATAAGGTGGGACATCAAGTCGACAGCATCACCACATCACCCTGAGAGCAGGAGATAAGGTGGGACATCAAGTCGACAGCACCACCACATCACCCTGAGAACAACTGATATATACAAATATGAGGCTAGCAACATATACCCAATACGACTCATAGTGGTCTGTCTGAGACTGATATTCTGACACGGACAATGAACGAACGATGACAGATCACTGTGATACATTCTTTCTCATTGGAACTGGGAATCTCCGTGGCCGAGTGGTTACTGCCTCGTCCCGAAGGTTGTAGGTTCCTCTCCGGACTACGTTATAGGGAGGAAATACGAAAAAAAAAGGGGGGGGGGGGGGGGGGGTGTGACACTCTGACCATGTGGTGAAGGGGTGCATGGGCCAAAAAAAGGTTGAGAAGTCGTTTGCGAGAACGAAGTGATTACTATGAATGAACCTACGGCCATGATCAGACTGCGGGAAGAGCAAGTTAAAAGGTGTGTGTGGGTGGGGACAAACAAGAACACTACGCAGGAAGCGTTATCAATTATCAGCGTCTGGTGGCTAATAGTGCCAGTTCTGTGTTGGTTGACGAGGCACCTCGTTTTCCCGATGTACCTCTCGCGTCTGGTCGTGCCGATTCTTACTCCCAAGTCTTTCATGCTGGACAGCCCAAAATGATGCGCATGACTTCGTTTTGTACCTTTTCAAGTCTTTCAATCTGTGTAGGGCTGACAGTGAGTGTCACGAGGCTGACGTTGCGTACAAGGGTAGCCGGTCGACTCATCTGTTGTCCAGGGGCATGATGACCTTGAGGGTCCCCAGACCAATGGCCAAGACCTGCGGGGTGGCACTCTGCGTCAACCGTCGTCTCGTCAAAGACCAACACCGTTAAACGAAGGAACAGCCACTCAGGAACACACAGTAGACCGATGAAGAGATGAGTTTAACTGCTTCAAGACGCTGTGTTAACCACGGTAAACAAGCACACCACCAGTCAGCCGCATCTGCGTTAACTACCATCTAACTGATGCAATGTACTCCCGCCACAGGCCATTCCTGACTCACATCTGCGTTAACTACCATCTAACTGATGCAATGTACTCCCGCCACAGACCATTCCTGACTCACTCTCAGGCCTCCTTATAGTGAAATAACACAAGTGATACTGAGTGACATGTTTTTTATTGTTTGTTTCGCCCTTTGTTTATTTACTTATTTATTTTATATAGACCGTTCAAGTTCTATCTGTTCTGTTCATCTAATCTGTGCTGTATACATGTCTAATCTGCATGTCTGACAGTATATAAGTCCTGTCTGTTAAACATTGTAAGCAACCTTACCCCATAAGTTGCCTGACT